>SJYT01028719.1:72381-83226 GCA_006410635.1 Cephalophus harveyi | reverse complement strand
GGACCCAAATCTGTGTATGTGTGTGTGTCTGTGTGTGTGTGTGTGTGTTAGTAGCTGAGTCATGGCCGACTCTTTGCAAACCCACGGACTGTAGCCCGCCAGGGTCCTCTGTCCAAGGAATTCTCCAGGGCAAGAATACTGGAGTGGGTTGTTATTTCCTTCTCCAGGGGATCTTCCCTGACCCAGGGATCGAACCTGGGTCTCCTGCACTGCAGACAGATTATTTACCACATCTGAGCTACCAGGGAACCAAGTCTGTATTCCTAGTCATAAAACTATACAGCCTCTCAATAAATGGGAATAAGCAAAGGATTTTAAACTTCATGCAAAAGGGCAGCTCTTAGAGGTTTCTAGGTTTTTTTTTTTTTTTTGGAAATAGAGCACTCAGAAGAACTAAAAAGATTATAGATTTAATTTTATAAACTGAATTCAAAAAAATTATCCACAGAAAACAAGGCTATGATGTATCTGGACAAAAAGAATCGCTGATGCAAATACCTCTTGCTTGCTCTACAAATGAAGCTGCTAATCTGAGCTTGGTTGTTTCCAGAGTTTGGGAATATTTAGTACTTTTATATTTCTTTGGACATCTGCCAGGACTCTAATAGCTCACAGAGGCACCAAGTACCAACGATTTAAGAAATATTGATAGGGGAATAACTTATAAATGGGCACATTACATCCATTTGTTTACCTGTGGCTTGCCAGCTGGTTAAAGACACTATTTGACCCTGGTGGAAATAAACACTGGTAACAGCTGAAATTTAATCCTGAGGTTCTGAAAGTATAGAGCAGGAGAATGCTTACTAGGGAATGGGGGGCATTCCATGTTTCTAGGAGAAGAGGAGCCTCTGAGGAAGACTCTGAAAACAATCAACTAGGCATCAGGCTGTTCACTGAGGATCCGAGGTAGCTCTTAATACCAACTGTCACCATCAATCTACACGGTTCTCCCTATTAAGCCTGAGAAATGACTTTACCAGCCCAAACACTTTACTTGAAGTGCCTCTGACTCTGGTAATAATCTCAAGCAGAACAAAAAGCAGAACACTGTTCCCAAAAATCAACATAGGTGGATGTTTGTATAGAAAGCTCAAATAGCAAACTTTTCAGGAGGGAGGCAATACTAACTGGAAAAAATAACAAAGAAGCTCACACTTAGGCAGGATGTAGCCTGAAAATTACACTGGTATTGTTAGCCTTGTTTTTATAGAAAAGGAGACTGAAGCTCATTAAGTAATATAAATTATTCACAGTTCTGCCAGTAGGAAACAGAACAGCTTAGACATGAACCCAGGTCAAATGTAAACACAATTGGGTTAGGCGCCAATGTCCACTGCTTTTTCCTTCTACCAGGATGAGTTTTGACCAATGTCACAAGCTAAGCCTACAATCAAAAGTCATAATCTTGCCTCTGTTTGTAACTTTCTAGGACATAATTAGCCTTTCTATGTTTCTAGTTCTTTCTTTCTAAAATAGGAATAGTAACATTGGTCCTTTGCTACTTGCATGTACTAAAGGAGGAAGCATAACTCAGAGAATCAGTTATAATTCAGGCTAAACGGGACTTTACAATACATTCTGTCCAACCAACATGAGGAACAGATAAGGAAGATGAGGTATAGACAGTTTACCTAACATGATAGAAAACAGTGTACTACATGGAGTGTATGATTCGAAAATAGCAAACTTTCAAGAGTTGTTTTTCCCTCAAAATGTAAAAGATAATAGTCTTCAGAAAGGCAAAGTCTAAAATCAGCTGCAATTCAAACCAATGGCTCAAGAAAATAAGGGATCTTTTCATGCATCTTTATACTAAAATCCAGACACTAATTTTCCTCTTTTAAATATAATAACTAACATCTGTTAACATTCAGCTTAAAACTAAATATTAAAAAAAAAAAAAAAAACTTGGATCATGGCAACTGGTCCCATTAATTCATGGCAAATAGAAGGGGAAAGGGTGGAAGCAGTGAGAGTTCCTCTTCTTGAGCTGGAAAATCACCACGGATGGTGACTGCAGCCATGAAATCAGAAGATGATTGCTTCTGCATCCGGGCAGGAAAGTTATGACAAACCTAGTCAGTGTGTTGTAAAGCAGACACATTACTCTGCCGACAAAGGTCTGTATAGTCAAGGCTATGGTCTTCCCAGTGGTCACATGCAGTTATGAGAGCTGGACCATAAAGAAGACAGAATACCAAAGAAGTAATGCCTTTGAACTGTGATGCTGGAAAAACTCTTCAAAGTCCCCTGGACAGCAAGGAGATCAAACTAGTCAATTTTAAGGGAGATCAACCCTGAATACTCGTTGGAAGGACTGATGCCCTAGTATTTTGGTCACCTGATGCCAACAGCTGACTCATTGGAAAAGTCCCTGATGCTGGGAAAGATTGAGGGCCAGAAGGAGAAAAGGGCATCAGAGGATGAGATGGCTGGAAAGCATCACCAATGCAATGGACGTGAACTTGGGCAAAATTCAGGAGATGGTGAGAGATGGGGAAGCATGGCATGCTGCAGTTCATAAGGTCACAAAGAGTCGGGCACAACTGTGAGAATGAACACATCTGTTGAATATGTGACAACTACTATCCTGAGCTCTTTATATGAATTAACCAGTTTTATCCTCACAACTCTAAGGGAGAGACGAAATTAGAATTTTTATTTTATAGATGAAGAACATGAAGACAGAAAGATTAAGTACTTGCTCAGGCTCAGATAGGAAATGATTCAAGTCTAGGCTTCCTAGCTCCAAAATCTGTGCTCTTAACCACTATACCATATTATCTCAAAACTATGCCTCAGATGGTAAAGAATCCACTTGCAAGTTTGATCACTGGGTTGGGAAGATCCCCTGGAGGATGGCATGGCAACCACTCCTGTATTCTTGCTTGGAGAATCCCCATGGACAGAGGAGGCTGGCGGGCTACAGTCCATGGGTTCACAAACAGTCGGACACAACTGAGCAACTAAACAACAACAACAACAAACATGGTATTGCTGCTGCTGCTGCTGCTAAGTCGCTTCAGTCGTGTCCGACTCTGTGCGACTCCATAGACGGCAGCCCACCAGGCTCCCCCGCCCCTGGGATTCTCCAGGCAAGAACACTGGAGTGGGTTGCCATTTCCTTCTCCAATGCATGAAAGTGAAAAGTGAAAGCGAAGTCGCTCAGTCATGTCCAACTCTTCACGACCCCATGGACTGCAGCCAACCAGGCTCCTCCGTCCATGGGATTTTCCAGGCAAGAGTACTGGAGTGGGGTGCCATCGCCTTCTTCACAAACATGATACAGCCTCAGTATATTTTGCTGTATCACTACATGCTTACTAATTATAACTTTATGGTTGTAAGTTACATTCATTTTCTTACCTCATTTAGTTTATTAGCATTTCTATAAAACTTACTCTACCTTATGGTGGTGGTTTAGACGATAAGTTGTGTCTGACTCTTGTGACCCCTTGGATTGTAGCCTGCCAGGCTCCTCTGTCCATGGGATTCTCCAGGCAAGAATACTGGAGTGGGTTGCCATTTGATATTTAAAAATAAAGCAGTGCTTTATAAAAAAGAATATCACTTCTATGGTCTGCCTTTCAGTAATTTGCATAGGTCCATCTCAAGTACTTTTATTCTGAGCTAATTTCTTCAGTCTTAGAAGGCAGAGGCCAACTCTTCTGTAGTCTGACTCAAATATCCCCTCCTCTTTGAAGTTTTCCTCACCCTCTCAGGCACAACGGGTCACTCCCTCCTCTGTACTCCCAGGGAGTTGTATTCTTTCATTATATTGAGTTGTTTATGTATCTCTCTGCTCACATGATGAAAGGGTCTTAGTACCTTGAATGGAGCAACAGGACTGGCGGAAATTTGGTGTTCTGAATATATACATTTTTAAGCATAAAATATATGTAAAGATTAGCAATTAAGATCTCTGTTGTCATGATACGATGGTGGTGTACATTTCTGAAAAGCCGCAAATCAGCAAGAGAAACCATACTTCCTAGACTTTGGTGCTTAATTTCCTGAGTGGACTCATGAACGCCAGATACCATGTGCTTGTGAATAGGGATGTAGTAAAGTTTAGGCTTTAAAATGAGATGAATTTGTGCTTGAGTCCCAGTGGCTCCCTGGTAAATGGAAGATATTGCAATACTAGAAGTACCTTTATTACTAGGGTGTTTAGGAAACTGAATTTTTAAATGTATAATTTGTTTAATATTGAGTTTGAAGCATCAACTCTACTCAACATACATTAGCAGTTATTAATATTAGGACTTCCCTTTGGAAAAATTATGATTTGTTACCCTTGAACATCCCTTTCAATGGCCTTTTATTCACCCATTCTGCCTCATTCTACAGAGAAGGAAATGGCAACCCACTCCAGTGTTCTTGCCTGGAGAATCCTAGAGACAGAGGAGCCTGGTGGGCTGCAGTCTATGGGGTCACACAGAGTTGGACATGACTGAAGCGACTTAACAGCAACAGCCTCATCCTAATGAGTTTCAATTCTCCATTACCAAGCCCAAGTCTGGGCTTCCCAGGTGGCACAGTGGTAAAGAAGCCACAGGAGACACGGGTTCGATCCCTAGGCTGGGAGGATCCCCTGGAGGAGGAAATAGCAACCCCTCCAATATTCTAACCTGGAAAATCCCATGGACAGAGGAGCCTGGAAGGCTATAGTCCATAGGGTCACACAGACATGACTGAGCAACTGAGCACATACAAGCTCATTAATCAATCAGAGAACCCACAGGAACAAATTATGGAGAGAAATAGTAGTGGGAGAGTCCTATAGGAAGATACTTATACTACTGACATGGAAGACCAGCGCTGTGATCATGTAACACTTGCTAATTGTAGAATCCCATAAGATCCTACACCATTTATTAGCTCCATTGGTAGAAAACTCTTTCTTGGAACTTAGGGCTTCCAAATTTGCCTCTGGGTTGTTTGTGCTTGGCTCGAGCAAAAGGCTAAGCAAACATTAAGCTAATAAGCTGTGATCTTTCAATCACCATTATCTCCAGTCCCCAAAGTTAGCTCAGTGTGCAGCCAAAATAGACACAGATGTGTCTTAGAGGAAGTAGGAATTCCGTGTTAACAAAACACTGGGGTGATGTAACATGGAGTGCACTCTATTGTAAGCTCTGGCTGGCTATTTGAATTAAGTGTCTTTAAAGGACCTTGTCTTGACTGCAAAATTCCAGGGGCCAGTACCTAGGGTTTCTAGGTCCACTATTTTTAGCTACAGAATTTGTATACTGCTTGTCCACTTCAAACATTGCTAATTCCCCCAAAACAGGCATGGTCCTTCATAACTGACCACATACCCAAGCTCCAAGCACTGATCTCCCAGATAGCTTTGCTTGACAATGAACCTATAGTGGATTTCAGTTTAAACATAACAGTCTCCCCTAGGCCTGCTTTTGATATTCGACTTTTAGCTAGTACTACAGGTAAGAGGCACCTACTCATCACACTGGCTGCTTGTGGGGGCCTGGCTTATCAGACTGCCTCTTCACCGAACACAAGATTATATTTAGCCTGACTTTGCTTAAATGATTAGAAACTTTCACTTAACAAATGCAAAGGATAGATTCTAAATGAATCAAGGGTCTGTTTCTATTCTTAGGGTTCCATGAAATTTAGGCTTTACAAAGAAACATACTGGTGATTGGTTTTGGGTAATATTCCCTCTCAGGCATCTAAAAGGGCTATATAATATTAAAACTCTGTAAAGAATTCAAAGTAATGAATGTGTAATTATTACTTAATACCCAGCTAGATGTCCTCGGTAAGGAAGTTTACAGAGGAGGAATATGAAAGGGGACCCTATTGTATAAGAGCATTTTATTTGCTTGGATGAAAGGACATGCATCAGTAGTACATTGCAAATGCCTCTGAAAGCACTCATACTAAGTTATAATTATTTATCTTTGATCAGTTTCCCCAAGAAGACTATGAATTATTGAATACACAGCCTGGGTCTTTTTTACCTGCAGATTCCTAGAACTTAGCACAATACCTGGTATCATGTTTGTTAAATAAGGAAATAAATGATTTTAAACTCTGCAGTGAAAGTGAAAGTGAAGTCGCTCAGTCGTGTCCGACTCTTTGCAACCCCATGAACTGCAGCCCACCAGGCTCCTCTGTCCATGGGATTCTCCAGGCAAGAATACTGGAGTGGGTTGCCATTTCCTTCTCCAGAAGATCTTCCCGACCCAGGAATAGAACCCAAGTCTCCCACACTGCAGGCAGATGCAGGCAGACACTTTAACCTCTGAGCCAAACTCTGCAGTAATATGGTATAAATTAGAAGCAGAAATAAACATCTATGGATGCTCAGAGCAAGGAGATGATGATATTACTCAGTGGTCCAAAACAGAATCCCAGAAAAAGGAAAACTTGATCAACATGTGGGAGAAACGCTTGACTGCAGAAAGTTACAGGGTGTATATTCTCTTGGGTATGGGAGAAATAGAGGGAAAAAGAAGAAATGTGGATCACTGCAGCATTATTTGCAACAACTGTGACATGAAGCAACCTAGATGTCCCCAGTGAACGAATGGATAAAGAAAGGATGGTATAATATACATACATACATACATACATACATACATATATATAGGCTTCCCTTGTGGCTCAGCTGGTAAAGTATCCTCCTGCAATGTGGGAGACCTGGGTTCGATCCTTGGGTTGAGAAGATCCCCTGAAGAAGGGAATGGCTACCCACTCCATTTACTCTGGCCTGGAGAATTCCATGGACTGTATAGTCCATGGGGTTGCAAAGAGTCGGACACGACTGAGTGACTTTCAGAAATGGCAAGATTTTCTTTTTTATGGCTCAAATAAACAGAATAAATTGAGCCATAAAAAAAAGAAAATCTTGCCATTTCTGACAACATGGATGGACCTTAAGGGCATTAGACTATGTGAAATAAGCCATACAGAGAAAGACAAATACCATAAAATCTCACTTAAATGTAGAATCGAAAAGACCCACAAACCACAACCAAAAAAAAAACAAAAAACAAAAACCCAAACTTACAAAGAACAGCTTGTCGGTTGCCAGACATAGGTGGCGAGAGGTGGGCAAAATGGATAGAGGTGGTCAACTGGTACAAACTTCCAGTTACAAAATGAATAAGTCATGGAAATATAATGTACAGCATGGTGACTACAGTTAATAATGCTGTGTTTTATATTTGAAAGTTGCTGAGAGTAGGTCTTAAAAGTTCTCCTCACAAGGAAAAATAAAAAATGTAACAACTACATGTGGTGATATATGTTAAGTATAAGCAACAGTTAGAACTTGACATGGAACAACAGACTGGTTCCAAATAGGAAAAGGAGTATGTCAAGGCTGTATATTGTCACCCTGCTTATTTAATTTATATGCAGAGTACATCATGAGAAACGCTGGACTGGAAAAAACACAAGCTGGAATCAAGACTGCCGGGAGAAATATCAATAACCTCAGATATGCAGATGACACCACCCTTATGGCAGAAAGTGAAGAGGAGCTAAAAAGCCTCTTGATGAAAGTGAAAGAGGAGAGCGAAAAAGTTGGCTTAAAGCTCAACATTCAGAAAATGAAGATCATGGCATCTGGTCCCATCACTTCATGGGAAATAGATGGGGAAACAGTGGAAACAGTGTCAGACTTTATTTTTTGGGGCTCCAAAATCACTGCTGATGGTGACTGCAGCCATGAAATTAGAAGACGCTTACTCCTTGGAAGAAAAGTTATGTCCAACCTAGATAGCATTTTCAAAAGCAGAGACATTACTTTGTAGTAGAAGCAGATGCTGTTACTTCAGGCAAAGGTGAAAGTTACAGAGTAAAAAGGTGGGAAAAGGCCCTACATCTTTCCTCAAAGCTGAAAAAAAAAGTGTGTGTGTAGGGGGGGTTCCCTCCTCCATCCAAGAATCTCAAAGCACTTAATTTCATCCACATGTGATGATGGGATTTGCCCCATCTCAGTCAGCAAACCCACCAGGACTAGAGTCAAGAATTCCCACTGTTTCTAGTTCTGAGGACCACTAAGAGATTCTTGCTTGTGAAATGGCAGAGTNGTGTGTGTAGGGGGGGTTCCCTCCTCCATCCAAGAATCTCAAAGCACTTAATTTCATCCACATGTGATGATGGGATTTGCCCCATCTCAGTCAGCAAACCCACCAGGACTAGAGTCAAGAATTCCCACTGTTTCTAGTTCTGAGGACCACTAAGAGATTCTTGCTTGTGAAATGGCAGAGTTAGGCATTTTGGTTTTGTAAAAACAGGTAAGAGAGCTGCCTGTAGAAAGGTGCTCAGAGATAAATCACAATTACACTTGGCTTAGATGATTTGGGATCTGGTCTTTAAAGTCTTTTGTTTTTTGAGTCTCCATCCAATGTCTTATATAGAATTTGGTCAGAGACACCTGATTGGGAAAATTCCAGGTTTTCTAATATTCACATGGGGAAAACCAGATCCTTTCTCTGAATGAAGAAAAACAAGAAGGAATGCTTTTCAAACACTCATAGCCCTATCCTTCCTTTTCTTCTAAAGTCAGCAATGGGTGCATCAGTGCTCACCTCCACCCCACACCCTCTACACCAGTCACCCTGGATGGTATTCAGGCGTACAGAGCGTTTTAAATTCCCAGTTTGACTCTGATGAACAGCCAAGGTGGAGAACCTCTCTCAGGGTTCTGGGCTGTTGTGTTTTTCACTCTCTCTCAATGTCTTCATACAAAGGGAACAACTGAACCATTTCAGGGAGCCTTTGCATGTATGTAAGAGAAGAGACAGGAAGACTCTCTAAATATAGCCAATGTTAACCCTACTGCTCAACCCACTAAGCCATGACAAAAAAGGGGACAGGAGTCGCTACCTTAAATTCAAAGGGAAGCTAAGGTTTCAATGCTATTTAAAGTCATTTCATGTCACTGTCATTGGAAAGGAATGAGACAGCTGTGGAGAACTTCACCAGAATCTCATTGATGGAGAGGTAGTAAGAATAAAAATAAGATTTGATGGGAGAACAAAATATTGGATGGGCAGATCAGAAATAGAATTATCATCAGCCTCCTGCCACAAACAGGAAAAAAAAAAACACAAAACAAGATGCACTGACATTGTATATTAAATATTCCTTCCCACTCTCAGGATACTTTTTACATTGCAATAAACAGTGCACTTTTAGCAGCAGGAAACAAGAAGGAACATGCACAGACCTCCTCCCTCCATCCCGTCTCTCACCAAGCACCTGGGGAGATCGGTGCTACCCAGGAAGAGCACATGGCTAGAACACATGAGAGGGAGGTGGGTACTTCCCACATTCCTTCTTGTTTCCAACCAGTCCATTCTGAAGGAGATCAACCCTGGGATTTCTTTGGAAGGAATGATGCTAAAGCTGAAACTTCAGTACTTTGGCCACCTCATGCGAAGAGTTGACTCACTGGAAAAGACTCTGATGCTGGGAGGGATTGGGGGCAGGAGGAGAAGGGGACGACCGAGGATGAGATGGCTGGATGGCATCACTGACTCAATGGATGTGAGTCTGAGTGAACTCCGGGAGATGGTGGTGGACAGGGAGGCCTGGCGTGCTGCGATTCATGGGGTCGCAAAGAGTCGGACACAACTGAGCGACTGAACTGAACTGATACTCATTGTGGTAATATTTCACAATATATACAAACATCAAATCATTATGTTGTACACTTGACATATAATGGTATTTGTCAATTATATCATAATAAAGAAAGGAAACAAGTATAATAAAGTTAACCAAAATTTTAAAAAGTAAGGAACTTGAAAATGTATAGACAATGAGAAACAAGAACTGGCTAAGAAAAGACTTCTAAGTTGGTGAGTTTAAGGACGGGCCCTGAAATATTTTCAACGGGAAAGAATAAGCATTTAATGAGTTTCTACTACATGTCAGATCTTTGCAAGGCATTTCACATATATCATCCCATTTTTTTAGGGAAGGTTTTATTGTCCACACTTTGCAATGAAGATGCTAATCTTAGAGAAGGCAAATAGCTTATCTAGGGACATGGGGAGCAAGTGTCACAGTGAAGAGCTGAACTCAATTCTATTACATTCCATGCTCTTTTTATTTCGCAACAATGTTTCTGCAGTGTTCCCTCATAAACCTGACAGGTCTTCCCTTCAGGTCCTACGCTATCATAAATAGCTTTTGATATGCTCTGAATTCCACATTCTCCCCAAACGAAATCAAGGCATTTTAATGTTTGTTCTTTGCACCTACACAGAGGTAAACTGAAAATTCTCTGAATTTCATCCTCCTTACATTAAAATACAATCTTCTAATTTATTTCTCTGGGCTTCTCTGGTGCCTCAGAGGTAAAGAATCTCAATGCAGGAGCCACAGGTTTGATCCTTAGGGCAAGAAGATTCTCTGGAGAAGCAAATGGCAACCCACTCCAGTATTCTTGTCTGGGAAATCCCATGCATAGAGATGCCTGGTGGGCTACAGTCCATGGGGTCTCAAGAGTCAGAGAGGACTTAGTGATTAAACAACAACTTATTTCTCTAACAACATGACAATACTTTTAACATTTCTTCCAAGGATATAACCCTCAGTTGTGCATCCATCATCTCTTTTTTTCACTCCAAGAAAAGAAGTATTACATTGAATTTTTTTTTAATTTTTATTTTTACTTTATTTTGCTTTACAATACTGTATTGGTTTTGCCATACATTGACATGAATCAGCCACGGGTGTACATGAGTTCCCAATCCTGAACCCCCCTCCCACCTCCCACCCCCCTCCCCATATCATCTCTCTGGATCATCCCTGTGTACCAGCCCCAAGCATCCTGTATCCTGTATCGAACATAGA
>SJYT01028719.1:6828-72013 GCA_006410635.1 Cephalophus harveyi | reverse complement strand
ATCTGTGTCTCTTTTGCTGTCTCGCATACAGGGTTATCATTACCATCTTTCTAAATTCCATATATATGCCTTAGTATACTGTATTGGTGTTTTTCTTTCTGGCTTACTTCACTCTATATAATAGGCTCCAGTTTCATCCACCTCATTAGAACTGATTCAAATGTATTCTTTTTAATGGCTGAGTAATATTCCATTGTGTATATGTACCACAGCTTTCTTATCCATTCATCTGCTGATGGACATCTAGGTTGTTTCCATGTCCTGGCTATTAGAAACAGTGCTGCAATGAACATTGGAGTACATGTGTCTCTTTCAATTCTGGTTTCCTCGGTGTGTATGCCCAGCAGTGGGATTGCTGGGTCATAAGGCAATTCTATTTGCAATTTTTTAAGGAATCTCCACACTGTTCTCCATAGTGGCTGTAAATTTTGATGATGATGAAGATGATAATGACAATTTCATTATCATGAAATGACATTTTCTTATTGTTCACAAATTTTGCAGAGTTCTAGATATACAATACTCTGGAGCTAAGGGCTGATAAACACAGTCTTCTAACAAGTTGAGGTTTCTCTCAGGTCAGACATAACTAGCACTGTTCAATATTTATGAAGCAGTATTCCCCTTGTGGAGAATTCACTCTGTTCCTTTGGTGAAAGATATAGGATTGAAATGGGACTTTGGGCAGCGTGAAGAGAGCAGGCTCAGGCTCTATGCCTCTTTAATTGGCTGGAGATGAGCAGAGTCTTTACATAAGGCTTTTGTGGTGTTCTGCTTGGTAGGTGCCTGTCACACACTCTGCACAAGCTTAGATTAAAAGGATTTTCAGCATCTGAATAGAATGCATATTTGATAGCATGGGGGGACAAAAATTCCACTAGCTAGGGTCTCACACCAGTGCAGCTCATGCCTGCACTACCCACCTCACTAGACTTTTTATGGTGAAAGAAATTTGTAGGAAAAATGCATTGTGTAAATGCAAGACAGAGTGATTAGCCTAGCCGGATGTTTAAGGCTTAGCATCCAGCTAGAATTTCATAGTTCCAACCCTTCTCCTGCATCCAACTCACTCTTAGTTCTGACTGTTGCTTAGTTACTTTCTCTACACCTAATTCTAACCCACATGTGTGTGTGTTGTGTGTGTGTGTGTGCATACATACATGCATATGTGGTAAGTCACTTCAGTTCAGTTCAGTTCAGTCGCTCAGTCGTGTCCGACTCTTTGTGACCCCATGAATTGCAGCATGCCAGGCCTCCCTGTTCATGGGATTCTCCAGACAAGGATACTGGAGTGGGTCACCTTGCCTTCCTAAAGTGGATCTTCCCAACCCAGGGATCAAAACATGTCTCTTATGTCTAATCAGCGTTGGCAGGCAGGTTTTTTACCACTAGCACCACCTGGGAAGCCATATACATACATATATGTATGTATGTACATGTGTATATATGTGTGTATTTATGCATGTGTATATGTGTATGTATATAAATATATATATATATATATGAATGCTAAGTCGGTTCTATCATGTCCAACTCTTTGAACCCATGAACTATAGCCTGCCAGGCTCCTCTGTCCCTGGGATTCTCCAGGCAAGAATACTGGAGTGGGTTGTCAAACCCTTCTCCACGAGATCTTCCCAATCCAGAGATTGAATCCAAGTTTCTTATATCTCTTGCATTGGCAAGCAGATTCTTTACCAATAGTGCCATTGGGGAAGCCGATATATCTATGCATATATATGTATATATAAACATATAAGACTCTTTGTAAATATTTTATTAATAAGTTAATTCCATTTATCATCATTTATTAAATCCCTATCAAGTACCAAAAATAATGTCAAAGGATTAAATGATGATTCAAATAATAACTGCAAATAAAAGAATTTGAAAATCTCTAAATATATCCCCTCAGCAACTTCCATTAAAGGCAGTGTTTTTCAAACACTTCAAACAGAAGCATGTAGGCAGTCAGTTATGATGACACAGAAGCTGAAGGACTAAACCTGAAAGGAAAGAAAGGACTCCAGAGCCCTGCTCATCCCAGCCTACCTCATATCAGATCTTCCAAGTGCATGTTGTCCAATCAATCCCTCTCCAACCACACCCCAGCCCCATGCCCACTGCATCACTATTCCAATAGCCCCTGCCACTGACAAACTGTGCTATAGTCTTCAGACTGAGGAAACAAATGAACAAATTGAGAACCACAAAAGCTTCCAATATTTCCCACCAAGATTATTAATGCCTACAACAGCACCAGCTACTACCTAGGACCCACAATGCGTCAATTAAGCACAGTTCAGTTCAGTCGCTCAGTCGTGTCTGATTCTTTGTGACCCCATGAACCACAGCATGCCAGGCCTCCCTGTACATCACTAACTCCCGGAGTCCACCCAAACCCATGTCCATTGAATCGGTGATGCCATCCAACCATCTTATCCTCTGCTGATCCCTTCATCTCCTGCCTTCAATCTTTCCCAGCATCAGGATCTTTTCAAATGAGTCAGCTCTTCGGATCAGGTGGCCAAAGTATTGGAGTTTCAGCTTCAACATCAGTCCTTCCAGTGAACATTCAGGACTGATCTCCTTTAGGATGGACTGGTTGGATCTCCTTGCAGTCCAAGAGACTCTCAAGAGTCTTCTCCAACACCATAGTTCAAAAAGAACTTTCTAATCATCATCTCACACAATCTTTAACCACCCTTTGGGGTCAGCATACTATTGTGCTGACTGTATAGGCAAGAACATTGAGGTCCCACAAGACAGAATAACTTGCTCCAGGTCACACAAAGGTTGTAGAGATGCAGCCAGGACTTGAATCCAAGATAGTGGACTCTACCTTTCTATTGCCATGGACGTAACTGAGGCAAAATGAATTGCATGATGTAGTCAAAAACTGTGAGTACAATTTCTGCTTCACCTCTTATTGGATAGGTAAACTTGGGGAAATTATTTTGCTCTTTTGATCCTCAGTCTCCTAATGTTAAAAAAGAAGATACTAAAATAACAAAATTACATGTTCACACTGAAGAGAACCTGAGGCTTACTGACTGCAGAGGCCTTGTTTTTTTCATCCTTGTGTTTCTTGCATGCATAGAATAATGTCAGGCAAGCATTTCAATAAATATTTGACAAGAAACACCACACAGCTTAGCACAGAGCAAGGCACACATGCATGTATGTATACATGGGCTACAGTCACTCCTCTCAATCACAGAATTTCCTATACAAAAATATATTTTAAAATTATCTACTTCAATTCCTCACAGTGTGCTGAAAGAGGTAACAGTGGCAGTGATAAGCTGAAAGAACATGGGAAAGATGACCAAGGATTCTTCTGTTTTGTTTTCTTTAATGCTGATATTCGCAAACAAAATAATCAACATTTGATAATATATATATTAAAAATGAAGTAGATTATTTTTACTCCCCAAACGCAAGGGAGGTAAAAATGATCTATTTCAACTAAAATTGCCTTGTCAAGTTCTCATCTTTAATAAACCCAAAAGACTATCTCAGAGTAGTTAGACAGAGTCATTAGCTTTCATCACTTACTTTCTAAATAGTCTCTATAGGAAATTGCAATGACTTCCATAATAATGTGCCACAAGACTCTGAAGGATCATCTCAGGACCTCTTCACAGCTGAAAGTCAAACCTCTAAGTATCTTTCACAACTAAATAATTTCAGGATCTCATAAACACAACTTTTTTGAAAGCTTTTAAGTACTGCTGTGTAATAATGCACCACTGACATATTTAAAGGATGTGTCTATGGTAACATATGCCTATTATTGGAAACTTCTAACACCCACGATAATTCTTAAATATTCAGTCACAGAATCAAATTGGAGGGAAGCATATCTACACTATCTTGTGATTTCAGAACAAAGACAAACAGATCGGCCCTCTCATATGAAGTGTTTTGCCCAAGGTCACATCAGAGTCAGAGCCACCAGGGAGTGAAAGCCCTGGGAGTAACCCATTTATCTACAGCCTGCTTCAATAAGGCATCTGCAGAGGAACTATGATACCATTATTCATGAACACTTCCAGAGACAACCTAAATTATTATGATAATCCTCTTTGCATTTAGATTAAAAACACATTCCTAGTGAAAGTAGAAAATGTGAATTTTTAGGAAGACAGAATAACTATATTTAACAGCTTAATTTCAGGATCACCTTGGAGATACGTATATTCAGATGATTCAGGCGAAGGCACACTGTACACAGGTCTACACTTTCATAGCACATAGTAAATCCTCAATCAAAGGGACCATCATCATCTTTGCCATAATCCCCACAACTAAGCTGCTGACTCATCAGGTAAGTTAGCATCAGAGAGAATCTAAACCGGAAGGAATCTTGAAGTTCACTTGGTCTACACCCTAACTTTTCAGAGGGGAATCAGGTAATACCCTGGTGACGGTCGATCAGTAAATTAATGAAACTTTAGGAACCAGGACCTCAATATATTTTAATTAAGCTGTGTTAATTAAAATACATTGATTTTGCAAAAATATGTATACTTCCACTGAATCACTCTGTGTTACCAATCAAAATTTTCTGGAATCATTCTTAAAACATGGTTATGAAAATGAGAATATACTAAGAAAGCCTAAATTCATTTATTAATTTGTAATTGAAATAAAAAAATTAGGTTTCTAATGTGTTTGTTCAATGGCACCCCACTCCAGTACTCTTGCCTGGAAACTCCCATGGACGGAGGAGCCTGGTAGGCTGCAGTCCATGGGGTCGCTGAGTCAGACACGACTGAGCGATTTCACTTTCATTCTTCACTTTCATGCATTGGAGAAGGAAATGGCAACCCACTCCAGTGTTCTTGCCTGGAGAATCCCAGGGATGGCGGAGCCCAGTGGGCTGCCATCTGTGGGGTCGCACAGAGTCGGACACGACTGAAGCGACTTAGCAGCAATGTGTTTGTTCATCCTCCCCACACCCTGTGGCACATATCAGAAAAAACAGAAGAGTATATAACTGGAAATCATCTTTGAGACCTCTTTGGCTTGCTTATTAAAATAAAAGCCATCTACAGCATTCAGGAGAATTTCTAAATAATATCTGAACTTTGCATATTTACTGAATTTCTTCTTCAAATGAGTCATAGTACTTAACTAATGTTTGAACTTTGATTCTGCTTCTATTCCTAAGCAATATTTATTGCCATCACAAAATTTTAACTAGTAAATATATTAATAATGATGAAGACCTATTCTACCTATTATCTACTGCCTCAAAAATACTCATTTCTAACTGCTAAATTAAATCAAGAGTCAAGAATGTCCCTTGTTTTACTATATGTGCAAGTAAAGGACATTTTCTATGCCACAGTGTGTTCGATACGCTAGTATTTTTTTCACTCAATAGTTATTGATTATGAAATGTTCAGGCACCAGTGTAAGCATCTGCATGCATTTTATTTCACTTAGTCTTTGCATATTTCATATAAGGTAAGATTATATGTTAACAGTTGACTGATATAGAAGTCTACTCCAGTTCTTTCAGATTTTAAATCTAATCTAGAGATAGGCATTCAAATCAAAAATAAAATAAATGTAAGTCAAATAACCCAATTGTCATAAATAGATATATGAACAAAATACTATGAGAACACACACATCAGGTGTAGCTAACTTTCTGAAGGACGGTTAGAAAATTATTTTTATATCCATGTTCTCAGTTGGCCCAAATAATTTATAAGCATTCTTGGAAGGAAACTTTGATGTGTATATTTTGGTACTAATTTATACAGTAAAAATTGAGCAGTCTGTACATTATGTAAATACATCATAAGATGCCTAAATCTTTCATAAGACTGCAATAATATAACTACTTCTATTGGACAAACTCTGCAAGTTTTCCCTTTATACCCCGCATCACAGCTTACTGGGGAAAATGTTAAGACCAACTGTAGATAACACAGCAGTAAATGAGTTCAGGGGAGGCCCAGGGTTAGGTTTTTGCATCTCCCAAATAACTGGGTGTTTCCAGCATGCATCTTTAAACTCTAGAAAAACCTTGTGATTTTGTTCAATTACTTACACTACCCACCATCACATGAATATGATAAGACTGTACAATACACAAACATGATCATATCACCATTTTCCCTCTGTCTCTGCTATCTGTAAAATTCCATCTTTTTAACTCCCCACCTCAAATTCTAGGCCTTAGCAACACTGAATGACTCAAGGTCTCCAAATATTCCATGCTATTCCAGACTTCTTTGTTTGCATGTGTCTAGATTGCCATCAAACTTTTGTCTTTCCTCACCTGTCTTCTAGGACTCAGTTGCTACCCCAAGTATCATCATCCTTCACAATTCAAGTGCTAATCCCTTCCATGAAACCTTTCCTTCTTCCTTTGAAAGATTTAAATTCATATCTTTCAATGTTCCCAAAGGAAACTGTCCTTATGGTAATTATATTATACTTTACATTATACATTATTTGTTCCCTTCAGTCAACTGTGGACTCACTGGGGTCAGGGCCTATGTACTTTTAAGTTCGTGGTGGATTTGTTTTCTTGAGGGAATTAAAAAAAAAAAAAAACAACACTAACTACCTATGCTACACAAAGGGGGCATCAAATGTTCTGCCATGATTGTACTTTCAACTTGGTAAGAGGTCTCATCACAGGGAAAGGAATACAGCATCTTTACTAAAGGAAAAAGAGAGCCTTGGTGAACACTGACTACAATATCTGGAGGCAGATGTCCGTGCTGGGCTTAAATGACCCAGTTCAGAAGCATTCAACTGTTACGGACAAAGCATTTTCAAGAGTGAAGGAATTCTGCCTTTTGGAACTTCTCTATTTGGTTCACCTTCTGTTTCTCCACCATGATCATTAACAAAACTTTAAAGGGGAAAGAGTCAAAGGAAAGTGAGAAGTCAGGAAACTGAGTTCCATTCCACAAGACAGGCATCTGAGGGGAGATACTTCAAATACTAAGGTAGTCTCTCCAGGTACTAAAGGTGAAGAAACATACCAACAATCTTGGACCTAAGAAAGAAGAAGATAGGAGAGCATGAGGAAGTTGATGTCTAGAAATCTGAAAGAAACATAAAGGGATTTTCCATCCTCTCTTCTGTCCCAGTCTAACCCATCTCAAGAAAGACATGAGTATTGTGGATAAGGCAGATCTCATTTCAAATTCACTTAATTTTCTTAAATCTGTTCCCTTACCTGTAAAATTGGATAATATATCTTCTTTGCAGGAGGTGGAGAAAGGAATAATATTAGTTTATTCACTCGGTAAGTATTTAATGAACAAGACTCTGATATTTATTGATGAATCACATAATAGGTATATGCTGTATGCTACTTGGTAGCAATAGTAACATTTACTCTTATTTTATAATTAGCTTAAAACTGGAAAAGGTAAGATATGTGTGTGTGTGTGTATATATATATATATATATAGGAATAAAACTGGAAAAGGTAAGATATATATATATATCTGTATATATATATACAGGTCTATACAAAAGAGATTTAGTTAGCTAGTTAGCTATCTCACAGCATGCGCATTAGCAACAAGCCTCACACATAAATCCAATTTTTTAAAAATGAGACTATTCTGATTACAGAGGGCTTCCCACATGGCACTAGTGGTAAAGAACCCACCTGCAATGCAAAAGACCTGGGTTCAATCCTTGGGTCACAAAGATCCCCTGGAGGAGGGCATGGCAACCCACTCCAGTATTCTTGCCTGGAAAATCCAATAGACAGAGGAATCCAGTGAGCTATGGTCCACAGGGTCACAAAGAGTCAGACACAGCTGAAGCGCCTTAGCACACATGCATTCTGATGATTACCGCAGGAGCTCAGCCAGACCCCACAGCTTTCCTTTCTCCTCACTCTCTCTCTCTCTCACATGATGTGCTTCCTGAAGAACCAGAAGCAGGGCACTGGGACTCATGAGACCATGGTTTAAAATCATCATAGAAAGCAATCAACAGTTATTATTTCTGAGGCAGGAAAAAAGGGACTTAGTTGTCCTTCCAAATAACTAGCTGGAAAACGTTATGCATTTATTGGTGGCAAGGATACCATATAAAAGGTTATGGCTTACTCTTGGCCTGTGAAGAGAAGGGACAATGCTGGGAATTGAAATTGGAAATTATTTTTTGAGAGGTAGGTTTGGTGACAGACACTCTTGTAAAGTTAGTTACAATTTTATTTTGGACCAAAAAGTGGGTTCGTACACGGTCTTTCTAAAGATTTCTGTGCCACATGTAAATGAAGGACATGAATTGGAGATAATATCACATTTCTGACATTTCTGAGACTTACCATGATACAGAGAAAAACAAGACAGGATTTTACACATTTTGAAAATCTGGGGCAGAGGACCATCAAAGATATAGAGGATAAAAGAGAGGCTAAAGTTGTTGGCCTAGAAGACCAGACACTCAGTAGATCAACTGGGAGAAACAGAGGAGAAAAAGGTAACGGACAGCTCTCAATTGGTTGTGAACATACAAATTGGAGGTATGGTAGGACTTATTGAGCAAAAAATCCAGAGGCAGCTATAATGACAATAGATAAGTGAAAGAGGAGAGTGAAAAAGTTGCCTTAAAACTCAACATTCAGAAAACTAAGATCATGGCATCTGGTCCCATCACTTCATGGCAAATAAATGGGGAAACAATGGAAATGGTGTCAGACTTTATTTTGGGGGACTCCCAAATCACTGCAGATGGTGACTGTAGCCATGAAATTAAAAGATGCTTACTCTTTGGAAGAAAAGCTATGACCAAGCTAGACAGCATATTAAAAAGCAGAGACATTACTTTGCCAACAAAGGTCAACCTATTCAAAGCTATGGTTTTTCCAGTAGTCATGTATGGATGTGAGAGTTGGACTGTAAAGAAAGCTGAGTGCCGAAGAATTGATGCTTTTGAATTGTGGTGTTGGAGAAGAGTCTTGAGAGTCCCTTGGATAACAAGGAGATCCAATCAGTCCATTCTAAAGGAAATAAGTCCTGAATATTCATTGGAAGGACTGATGCTGAAGCTGGAACTCCAATGCTTTGGCCACCTGATGCAAAGAACTAACTCATTGGAAAAGACCCTGACGCTGGGAAAGATTGAAGATAGGAGGAGAAGGGGACGACAGAGGAAAAGATGGTTGGACAGCATCACCAACTCAATGGACTTGAGTTTGAGTAAGCTCTGGGAGTTGGTGATGGACAGGAAGCCTGGCCTGCTGCAGTCCATGGGGTCACAAAGAATCAGACACGACTGAGTGATTGAACTGACTGAACTGAGTAAAACAGAACAAAGACATCCTTTCATATAACTTCCAAGGGAGTCAACAGATTATAAACATATTGGCAATTCCAGCTCAATGTTTTTAAGAAAGCAAGAGATTATTTTTTCTTTTTACTATAGTATGAAAATTACAAAATCTTGGGCTGTACCTCGCCTTTTAAAGAATAAGGTAACAACAGAGAACACACCATTAAAAAACAAGAATTGGAAAGATCACCTCATAAATGAAATAAATGGTTTGCCAGTGAAAAATTAGCTTCTAAGGAATGGACCATCCACCTGTCCTAAAAAGGTAAAAAATACTGCCAAGATAGCCCTGGTAGGAGAGACTAAAAAATAAACACAAAATGTAATGGAAGATGCTCTCAGGGCAAGAGCTGACAAACATATTCAAGTAGAAAACTCATCAAAGGAAATGTTTCCTTATAGCAAGTGAATGTGGCCAGTAGAATATGGCTTAATTCAATCTCATTTCAAAGAAAAGACAGCCGAAAATATTACCTTTAAGATTTCTCTTCTGATTCTTGATGTTACAAATGATGCTTTTAATAAACGTTCCTTGAATAAAGTTTATACCTGCAGGTAGTTAAGACCTAAACCTGAGGAGTCAGATCACTTTGGCTTCCTTCCACTGTTATATTTTCATGACAGGAAAATTCTCAAGGTAATTCCCACAGATTGAAAACTGCATAATTTGGGAAATTCACACAATGTGTTCATTTTTGTGATCATCAAACTCATCGTTTCAGTAGAAAACATATAAATTGAACAGTCATATATTGGAAATATATTTTTTGAGAAAACGAGGTTTTAAAAAGGTGTTGCACTTCAGAATAAGCAATCTACTTTCTGGTGGAATAGTCTAGAAAAGCCAATACATGAGAATCATAATTATATTAAATGGTCAAAGAAGTAGTCTTCAGGCAATCATGCTAAAGAATTAAGAAAAGACATACACAAATATTTAGTTGATAGAAATCTATGAAAACTTTACTTATAATAGCAAGGTATTGTGCTGTCTGTGCTCAGTCGTGTCTGCCTCTTTGCAGGCGGCATGGACTGTAGCCCTTAAGGCTCCGCTGTGCATGGAAATCGTCAGGCAAGAACACTGGAATGGGTTGCCATTTCATCCTCCAAGGGAATCTTCCCAACTCAGGGATCGAACTTACATCTCCTGTGTCTCCTGCATTGTTAGGCAGATCCTTTACCACTGCGCCACCTGGATATCCTAAATATCCAACATAAGAAAACCAATGAAAATAGTCTAGGATATCTATTGTAGCTGAATACAATGCAGCCATTAAAAGCTGCTCTTTAAAATAAAATGATATAGGGCAATATTCATGGTACCTAAATATATATAATAAATATTTGGCATAATGCATATTTTATAATAAATATCTGTGTACATGTTTGTATGTGTGTGTAAGTGTGTGCATTGAAGAGGATGGAGGAATATAAATGAAAATAATAATAGAGGTTGGTTCTATGTAGTGAAGTTCTCAACTTTAGGGGGTCAGATTCCCTATTGAGAGTATGAGGAAAGCTTTGAATTCTTGCAAAACTGATCCAGCACAGGCCTTTGGGAGGTGACAGGATTATTAAGATTTTATTTTAGTTTCTGTACTTCTACACATTAAATACAATCTTTCTGAAATGTCAGTTATTTTGTTACTAGAAATAGACCAAAAATAATTTTTGAAGGCTAGAGTAGCATTTTATAAATGTTAAAATATGTGAAAGTAATTTTCCTAGCTATTTCTGAGTGCAAGCTAGCAAGTTATTGTATGTTCTATTTTATATATGGGGAAATTAAGGCAAGGACCAATTTTCTGATTTATTCAAGGATACCTACCGTGTTAGTGACAGAATTGAGATAACAACACAGTATTTTCTAGGTTCTGATTACCCTACAAAGTTGTAATAACTACAAAGTGTTACAATTTTAAAGGTAATTTCAGCATTTCCAAAACCATTTTTTTTTTTTTACCTTCAATCTTTAGTTCTTCAGGAAAAAACCTTTTCTGCTGAAGCAAGGCTTTGTTATATGTGTAGAGCAATATGTACACAGTAATTGCTTCAGTTGAAAGCCTCTCGATTTGAAGCCTTGATATCAAAAACTCAAAGAAAACTTCATTCTTCACTTGCAACAAACAAACAAAAAAAGTATAGAATGGTCTTCCCCATTTTTAATTCTAATGTAGAACAAATCAGGTTACCCATAATACCTTGACAGAAACTTGGTTCAGGAATTAAAATGATACAAGATTGCTTAGGCAGCCCCATCAAAAAATAATTGAGATTCAGTCACCTTTGCTGCCTCATCTTCTGCCTGAGTATCTACAGTAAACACACCAGCACTGCCTCCAGCCAGGGGGCTGCGCCATCTGAGACCACTGCTTATCTCTGCTTATCTCCTCTCCAAAAGCTGACATCCTCTCCTTTTTCTCTTCCAGTACTTGATATAAGAATTATATTATGCAGAAATCCAGAAAATAATCTTGTTTTGAAAATCTCCAACAATTACAAAAGCTTCCAGAATTTGAGACCCCACTGGGAAAGCTTCACTTTATTCCTCTTTGATCTCGAAGGAACACAGACGAAATCATCTCAGAAAATATCTTTTATTTTCCCTTCCTTTATTCTAGAAAAATTAGCTGCCTATATAAGAATACACTCTATGTCATGGTGAAAAATTAGATTTAATCAGATTCAGATATACCAATAAGAAATATGTCTTCTCTCCTATCCCCTCTAGCGAACACAAGGCATAATTGTAAAGTAATTGGAAACAAATCACACTACTTCCTCTTTCAGAGTTTTTATCATCCCATCTGAACTCCTTTCATTCTTTTCCCTATGCTATCCTCTGTCCATGGGATTCTCCAGGCAAAAATACTGGAGTGGGTAGCCATTTCCTTTTCCAGGGGATATTCCCGACCCAGGGATCGAATGCAGGTCTCCTGCACTAAAGGCAAATTCTTTACTATCTGAGCCACTGGTGAAGCCTCATTGCCATTTTTTATATTCAGTAAAGTATGTAGTTTAAAATCTGTCCTTCACTGACTTTAAAAGGACAAACATAATCAACAAAAGCACAGGTATAGGAAAGCTTGAGGTATGCTTAGCACACAGTAAGCAATCTCATTAGACATGTAATATTTCTCATGAAGGAGATATGGGGGGAGAATGGATACATACATATGGATGGCTGAGTCCCTTTGCTGTCCACCTGTAACTATCACAACATTGTTAACTGCCTGTACTCCAATATAAAATAAAGAGTTTAAAAAAGAAAAATAGAGATAAAGGTGAAAAAGTAGGATGATGCATTAAAAATCTGCTTTAAAATTTACACAGCATTCATGAATCCATTGTGAGTTATGATAAAAGTTGAGATTAGATTTTGTTGTTAAAATAGAAAGTATTCTTGTGAAATGAGAATCCCAGAACTAGAAACTTAAAGAAGACAGGGCAAACCGGGCCCTTTTCCCTTCAATTTCAATCTCATTGCAGATCAGATTTTCATTTAAGAATCACTGATGAGATTTTCAAATGTCAAAAATATATTTATTTGTGGGGAGACAGAGAAATAAAAATTAGAATAATTTCTGAATAACTTTTTTCCAGTGTGTTAAATAATTTGAAGGAGTAATTTTTTCATGGTATTAAAGCCCTTTCAGTCATGTTAAGTGACCTAGAGAACAACTTCAGAATCAGCTCAAGACTACATGCCATAATTTTTTAAATTTTTTAAAAAAAATTATTGTACTGAATAAATTAAAGGAAGTTGAAAAGCTTTTGACTTTATGAGAAAATGTAGGCAAGACACTAAAGGAATAATGTAGGAAGAAATGTCTACTAGAGAAAAAATAGGTAGGTGATAGGTAGGTGAAGTCGCTCAGTCGTGTCTGACTCTTTGCGACCCCGTGGACTGTAACCTACTAGGCTTCTCCGTCCGTGGGATTCTCCAGGCAAGAATACTGGAGTGGATTGCCATTTCCTTCTCCAGGGGATCTTCCCGACCCAGGGATCGAACCTGGGTCTCCCACATTGGAGGCAGATGCTTTAACCTCTGAGCCACCAGGGAAGCCAGAGAGAAAAAAATAAAGTCCCCATAAAGCCAAGAATATATATTTCTAAGACACTCAACTTCATGGTACGTAGTACTTCAAACAAACAATAAAAAGTATTTCTGTTTGTTTTTAATTGGAGTATAACTGCTTTACAATGTTGTGTCAATTTCTGCTGTACAATGAAGGGAATCAGCTATATGTATACATATATTCTCTTGCTCTTGGACCTCCCTCCCAACCCCTCCAGGTCATCACAGAGCACAAAACTGAGTGTCCTGTGCTATACAGCACATTCCCACTAGACATCTATTTTATACATGGAAGTGTATTTATGTCAAACCAAATCTCCCAGTTCATCCCACCCTCCGCTTGTCCCGCTGTGTCCACATAGCCATTCTCTATGTTTGCATCTCCATTCCTGCCCTGAAACCAGGTTCATCTTGCTATGTGGCACTAATGAATACAAGATGAATTCTTTTTCCATAGAATCAGAGTAGGGAAAAGAGAATTCAAGGCATCCCCTAATCAATTATCTCATAAAAGGTCTCTTTACCTGTGCTTCTTACAAAATAAGCAAATACAATTTACAATGAATGAACTAGATTTTCATTGATGATTGCAACATTTCTGATGCCTCATGTTCACTTGGGTTGTATTTACCCCCACGCTGTGAAGGAACTGTTTTAGTTTTTTATAGAAATATCGTCTTTCCTATGGAAAACTGAGTCTTTTGATCAATTTTTCCACATTCTCTGTTCCCATAAAGACAGAGGTCAAGCAATTGAGACAAAACAACAATACATTTTAAAGTCAGTTTTGTAGGGAGCTGTTTTATTACAAGTTGTTTCAAAGTTTCTTTTCCTTGAAGAATTCTTTACTTTGTGGTGATTTACATTAATTTGCTAAACAGCTAGAAAAATTTTATCAGTGTTTCAAAAGAGAAATTCTTAAAGTTTAATGGTCTAACTTCTCAACCCCAAACAGACATATTTGATACCTATTCTTGACTTGAACACCTACATTAATAGAAGGTGCTACCTGCTTCAGATTTTATTTTCTTAGACTCCAAAATCACTGGGGGTGGTGACTGCAGTCATGAAACTAAAAGATGCTTGCTCCTTGGAAGAAAAGCTATGATAAACCTAAATTGAGTATTAAAAAGCAGAGACATTATTTGGCCAACAAAGGTCCATATAGGCAAAGCTGTGGTTTTTCCAATAGTTGTGTATGGATGTGAGAGTTGGACCATAAAGAAGGTTGCTGCTGCTGCTGTTGCTGCTGCTAAGTCGCTTCAGTCGTGTCCGACTCTGTGCGACCCCAAAGATGGCAGCCCATTGGGCTCCCCCATCCCTGGGATTCTCTAGGCAAGAATACTGGAGTGGGTTGCCATTTCCTTCTCCAAAAGAAGGTTGAATGCCCCAAAATTGATGTCTTCAAACTGTGATGCTGGAGAAGACTCTTGAGAGTTCCTTGGACAGCAAGGCTATCCAGTCAGTCAATCCTAAAGGAAATCAATTCTGAATACTAATTGGAAGGACTGAAGCTGAAGCTCCAATACTCTGGCAACCTGATGCAAAGAGGTGACTTATTGGAAAAACTCCAATGATGGAGAAGATTGAGGATAGGAGGAGAAGAGGTCAACAGAGGATTAAATGGTTGGATGGCATCATCGACTCAATGAGTTTGAGCAAACTTCAGGAGACAGTGAAGGACAGGGACGCATGGCATGCGGCAGTCCATGGAGTCAGAGAGAGTTGAACACAACTAAGTGACTAACATCCTGCCTTAGAAGATAACCTATTACATTCAATGGGCAGATCTTTCAAATATTCTTCCTTATATTAAATTAAAAGCTGCCTTCATAAGATTTCCATTCTTCAAATTTGTTCAAAATATGTCCATTCATGACCCAAGCAGTTCAAACTCACATTATTCAAGGGTCAACTTACTTGACACTCTGAAGAAGGCAAACCTAGGTGACAGCAAAAAGATCAGTGGTTTCCAGATGATTAAGGGAATGAACAATGAATAGCTGGAGCACAGGGGATTTTTATGGCAGTGAATCTGTTCTGTCCAATGCTATAATGGTGGACCCATGGAATGTACAGCAACAAGAGTGAACCCTCATGCAAACTCTGAACTTAATCATATTGTATCAACATTGGCTTATCAACTGTAACAAATGTTCCACCCAAATGCAAGATGTTTAAAAACAGAGGAGTTGGAGTGTGATGGGATATATTAGAACTCTGTATTCTCCACTCAATTTTTCTGTAAATGTAACTTTGCTCAAAAAAAAAAAAAAAAAAAAAAGTCTTTTAGACAACATAACAGATGGAGAGATAGCCTATGTTCCTGGACAGGAAGAATCAATGTTGTACAAATGACTATACTACCAAACGCAATCGACAGATTCAATGCAACCCCTATCAAATTACCAATGGCATTTTTCACAGAACTAGAACAAAAAATTCACAATTCATATGGAAACACAAAAGACTCTGAATAGCCAAAGCATCTTGAGAAAGGAAAATGGAGCTGGAGGAATCAACCTTCCTGACTTCAGATTATACTACAAAGCAACAGTCATCAAGACAGTATGGCACTGGCACAAAAACAGAAATACAGACCAATGGGACAAGATAGAAAGCCTAGAAATAAACCCATGCACCTATGGGTACTTTATTTTTGACAAAGGAAGCAAGAATATACAATGGGGCAAAGACAGCCTCTTTAATAAATGGTACTGGGAAAACTGGACAGCTACATGTAAAAGAATGAAATTAGAACACTTCCTAACACCATACACAAAGATAAACTCAAAATGGATTAAAAACCTAAATGTTGTATTAAAAAGTATAAAACTCTTTGAGGAAAACATAGGCAGAACACTCGATGACTTAAATCAAAGCAAGATCCTCTATGACCCACCTCCTAGAGTAATGGAAATAAAAACAAAAATAAACAAGTGGGACCTGATTAAACTTAAAAGCTTTTACACAGCAAAAGAAACCATAAGCAAGGTGAAAAGACAACTCTCAGAGTGGGAGAAAACAATATCAAATGAAACAACTGACAAAGGATTAATTTCCAAAATATACAAGCAGCTCATACAACTCAATGCCAGAAAAACAAACAACCCAATCAAAAAGTGGGAAAAAGACCTAAACAGACATTTCTCCAAAGAAGACATACAGATGGCTAATCTTTCACTTTCAACAAGAGGCTTTTTAGCTCCTCTTCACTTTCTGCCATAAGGGTGGTGTCATCTGCATATCTGAGGTTATTGATATTTCTCCCGGCAATCTTGATTCCAGCTTGTGTTTCTTCCAGATAACAGGATTAGCCAGAAGGTTTTCAGGAAGGAGAAACTGTCCTCAAGCAGGATACATTGTTGTTATATAATCCCTAGTACAGCATTTAAACTGAGTTGTTTGTTGTATAATCATCAGTTCCAGGTTTAAAGAAAATGTGACTAAGACTAAGGAATGTAAAGGAAAAAAAAAGTTTGTCCTTTCCTCCTCCTTGAAACGCCCAGACCCCTATTTCCACTTCAAGAGCCCCAGACCCCTTTCTCCACCTCAGGGACCCTGGACTTCTTATCAACCTGCCTAGGAATTGACTCTCTCAATGGGAGGGAGGCTCAACAGGGAGGGAATGTATATATACTTATGGCTGATTCACCTTGTTGTATACCAGAAACCAACACAACACAACACTGTGAAACACTTATCTTCTATTTTAAAAAAGAGAGCAGTATTAATCCAGTTGGGATGGCTTTTTTTTACATAAGGCCAGGAGAGGAGTTCAGTTCAGTTCAGTTCAGTTCAGTCGCTCAGTCGTGTCCAACTCTTTGCGACCCCATGAATCGCAGAACGCCAGGCATCCCTGTCCATCATCAAGTCCTGGAGCCTACTCAAACTCATGTCCATAGAGTCAGTGATCCATCCAGCCATCTCATCCTCTGTCATCCCCTTCTCCTGCCCCCAATCCTTCCCAACATCAGGAACTTTTCCAATGGGTCAACTCTTTACATGAGGTGGCCAAAGTATTGGAGTTTCAGCTTTAGCATCAGTCCTTCCAATGAACACCCAGGACTGATCTCTTTTAGAATGGACTGGTTGGATCTCCTTGCAGTCCAAGGGACTCTCAAGAGTCTTCTCCAACACCACAGTTCAAAAGCATTGTTTCTTTGGTGCTCAGCTTTCTTCACAGTCCAACTCTCACATCCATACATCACTACTGGAAAAACCATAGCCTTGACTAGACAGACCTTTGTTGGCAAAGTAATGTCTTTGCTTTTTAATATGCTATCTAGGTAGATCATAACTTTCCTTCCAAGGAGTAAGCGTCTTTTAACTTCATGGCTGCAGTCACCATCTGCAGTGATTTTGGAGCCCCCCAAAATAAAGTCTGACACTGTTTCCACTGTTTCCCCATCTGTTTATCTATCTAGGTTGGTCATAACTTTTCTTCCAAGGAGTAAGCGTCTTTTAATTTCATGGCTGCAGTCACCATCTGCAGTGATTTTGGAGCCCCCCAAAATAAAGTCTGACACTGTTTCCACTGTTTCCCCATCTATTTACCATGAAGTGATGGGACCAGATGCCATGATCTTCATTTTCTGAATGTTGAGCTTTAAGCCAACTTTTTCACTCTCCTCTTTCACTTTCATCAAGAGGCTTTCTAGTTCCTCTTCATTTTCTGCCCAAATGCAAATCAAAACTACAATGAGATATCACCTCACACCAGTCAGAATGGCCTTCATCAAAAAGTTGATAAACAATAAATGCTGGAGAGGATGTGGAGAAAAGGGAATGCTCTTGCACTGTTGGTGGGAATGTAAATTGATACAGCCCCTATGGAAGACGGTATGGAGATTCCTTAAAAAACGAGGAATAAAACCACCATATGATCCAGCAATCCCACGCTAGTAATATACCCTGAGGAAGCCAAAATTGAAAAAGACACATGCATCCCATTGTTCACTGCAGCACTATTTACAATAGCTAGGACATGAAAGCAACCCAGATGTCCATCGACAGATGAATGGATAAAGAATGGTGGTACATATACACAATGGAATATTATTCAGCCACAAAAAAAGAATGCATTTGAGTCAGTTCTAATAAGGTGGATGAATTTAGAACCTATTATACAGAGTGAAGTGAATCAGAAAGAGAAAGATAAATATTGTATTCTAATGCATATAAATGGAATCTAGAAATATGGTACTGAAGAATTTATTTACAGGGCAACAGTGGAGAAACAGACATAGAGAACAGACTTATGGACATGGGGAGAGGGGAGGAGAGGGTGAGATATATGGAAAGAGTAAAAAGGAAACTTATATTACCATATGTAAAATAGGTAGCCAACAGGAATTCGCTGCATGGCTCAGGAAACTAAAACAGGGGCTCTGTATCAACCTAGAGGGGTGGGGTGGGGAGGGAAATGGGAGGGAAGTTCAAAAGGGAGGGGATATATGTATGCTGCTGCTGGCTGCCTATAGGTAGCCAACAGGAATTCGCTGCATGGCTCAGGAAACTAAAACAGGGGCTCTGTATCAACCTAGAGGGGTGGGGTGGGGAGGGAAATGGGAGGGAAGTTCAAAAGGGAGGGGATATATGTATGCTGCTGCTGGCTGCCAAGTTGCTTCAGTCATGTCTGACTCTGTGTGACCCCACAGACGGCAGCCCACCAGGCTCCCCCGTCCCTGGGATTCTCCAGGCAAGAACACTGGAGTGGGTTGCCATTTCCTTCTCCAATGCATGAAAGTGAAAAGTGAAAGGGAAGTCGCTCAGTCATGTCTGACTCCGCACGACGCCATGGACTGCAGCCTACTCGGCTCTTCTGTTCATGGGATTTTCCAGGCAAGAATATTGGAGTGGGTTGCCATTGCCTTCTCTGGGATATATGTATATCTATGGCTGATTCATGTTGAGGTTTGACAGAAAACAACAAAATTCTGTAAAGCAATTATTCTTCAATAAAAAATAAATAAATTTTTTAAAAATCAGTGCATTTACAGAATTTTGCATATGAAAGACATGTTATCCAATGTCAGTAATAAACAATTTAAATACCTTAAAAAAGATAATAGTCTTTTTTTAATGGGAAGGGAGGAGCACAGCCTCTACTATTATGAAGACCTGCAGACAGACAGAAAACAAGGAAACAAAGACATAAGAGGAACTAGTCCTCTGTGCAACGATGGAAACAAGGCAAATGGTGGGCCTGCATTGATGGGTGGTCAGGGAAGGACCTCCTTGAAGAGGTGACATCAAACAGAGACCTGAAAATACCATCATACTAAAGGCTGGAAGAGTGTTACACAGGGAGGGAAGAGCATGCGCAAAGACCCTGCGAAGGAAGGGAAATTTAGAGACAAAAAGAGCTCATACAGCTAACGAATCATGGACTAAGGATTCAATTCTACTTCTAATCTCAGTGCCTTACTCCTGCATCTTGTTTAATCAGCCAATTGTCTTGAATATTGAGCCTCATTTATTTTCCAGTTCTCACTGTCTTCCTTTCCCTGTGGCATGGTGGATACTGTAAACATTGCTAATAAATTCTTCTATAGCTGATGGCAAAAAAAAGAAAAATGATCACTCACTTTTCCTCATGATATACTCTCAAACATTTAAAAATAGCTCTCATGAACCCTGTTAAGTTGTTCCTTCTCCCAGCTGGTTAATAATGCAGACACTGCAGGCAGACTGCCTGGGTCCAACTTTTCATCTCATGGTAGTCCAGCTGTAACCTAGGGCAAGTCTAAAGCTCAGTTTTCCAATTTCCAACATGGTGACGTGAGAACATCTGTTTCCTAATGTTGATGTGAGAATAAAATTAGCTACTTCTCGAAGCGCCTGGACCGTAAAAAGCATGCAATCAATGGCTTCATATGTTCTTTGTTCTGAATAGTATATAGTGTTCCAAAATTCCTGGTCAGCAGGTTTTCCTTGTCCGATAACTTGTATCAATCTCTCTTAATACATGGGGTCAAGAAATGAATAAAGAAAGACTTAACAAAAGGTAATCAGAGTTAAAAACATTTACATTAATTTCCATTATTAATTTCAAAACTTGATGAAGATCCCTGCTGACACAGAAGACTTGAATTTGTTAAGGACAATGTCTTATACTCCTTTGTATTCCTAGCACAGTGTATGAGAAACATAGCTATTAATAAATGGGGCTGGCAAAGCTTTCTGTAAAGGGTTGGAAAGCAAATATTTTAGGCTTTGTGGGTCAGATAGTCTCCACTGCAAATACTCAACTCTTCTGGTGTGGTGGCAAGTGGCCATAGACAAGATATAAATGAATGAGTATGGCTGTGTTCCAATAAAACTTAATTTATGGATTCTGAAGTTTGAATTTTATGTAATTTTCATGTGTCAGGAAATATTATCCTTTTTAGCTTTTCTTCTCAATGACTTCAAAATGCAAAAGCCATTCTTAGCTTGTGACTACATGAAATGCAGTAAGTTGTATTTGGCCTGCTGGCTGTTATTTGGCTATCTCTAATCTAACCTGCTAATCCCCTGGTGGCTCAGACGGTAAAGCATCTGCCTGCAATGCGGGAGACCTGGGTTCAATCCCTGGGTTGGGAAGATCTCCTGGAGAAGGAAATGGCAACCCACTCCAGTACTCTTGCCTGGAAAATCCCATAGATGGAGGAGCCTGTAGGCTACAGTCCATGGGGTCCGAAAGAGTCGGACACGACTGAGCGACTTTACTTACTTAATCTAACCTGAAGGGAGAAAAACCCCATGTTCATCTAAATGAAGAAGGAAAAAGACGATACTATTCTCTCTCTCGTGTGTGTGTGTGTGTGAGCGTGCGTGCGTGTATGCATGCTAAGTCGCTTCAGTCATGTTCAACTCTTTGCGACCCTATGGATGGTAGCCCACCAGGCTTCTCTGTCTATGGGATTTGCCAGCCAAGTATACTGGCATGGGTTGCCATGCCTTCCTCCAGCAGATGTTCAAGACCCAGGGATCAAACCTGTGTCTGTTACATCTCCTGCACTGACAGGTGGGTTCTCTACTGCTAGCACCACCTGGGAAGCCCCATTACAGACCAGGAAAAAGAAGTGCGAAAGCCAAAGCTGAGGGTGCAGGATGGCCCAGGGCAAAGCACAGAACCAGCCAATTAGAAAACAAAAATCTCTTTGAAAGGAAGAAGAAAATGTGGTTTATGCAAGAGGCTATCCTTGTCATAAGTGCTTTAAAAAAATCATTGGTCTTTCCCAGATGTAACATTACTACTTCACCATTCAACTTCCTGGCATGGATTGGTATAATTTTGTAGTTGAGAACCTGGAAACGAATCTACAGCCTTTTGAATTTCAGTTCAGCCAGTTATTACTAATGCGAAACAAAGCAATATAGTTAACTTTCTAAATGTTCTCATTTGTAATATGGCCATAATAATAGAACCTACCAGTAAGATTGCAATATGATTGAATAAGATACGGCATTTAGAGTAGTTAGCACACTGCATTCCTATAATAAGGGCTTTACAAATGTTAACTTTGTGGAACGAATAAATGAGGAGAAAACATCAACAAGGCATATGCTATATGTCATAAAGCGCCCAGGATTGTTTCTTTAAAGAGGACCATCACATCTCCATCCTCTTTTGCCTAGTTCTTCAAGTGTGATTACTCGTCAGCATAAACAGCATTGTCTGGGGAATTATAAGAACTACAAATTCTCAACTCCCACCCCAGATCTAGTGAACCAGAAACTCTGGAGTTAGAATCCAGGAATCTGTATTTTAATAAGTCCCTAGGTAACTATGATGCTGGAGTTTGAGGATCAATAATCTAGGTGAAATTTGGTTCAAATAAACAAAGGCATCCTTGCAGTTATACACAGTATAGACTACTTGATAAAAATGATTTAATGGAATTATCACAAAAAACCTAATGTGAGGAGTTTGTCAGATATTATTACTCCCAAATTTTATATAAGGACAATGTTACAGTCAGTGAGGGTCAGGGAAAATAGCCAAGTTCTATACTCTAGTTTTGGGCACTTTCCACTTAACTTGATACCAAGAGTGGCAATGGATAAGTAGGAAGGTGGGGGTGGGCTTTTCAGCTCTAGATAGATATATAGGCCACATACAACACAGAACCTTAGGTGGCTGTGATAAAAGACCATATCCCTAGGGGAGCTTCATCTATTGCCTTTTATCTGTGCATTTAAGTAGGTAAATGATGCAAAGAATAGATTTCATATCATTTTAAAAGACTTTTATACTCCCCTTTATCAAATGCCAGAGTAAGTTATTGGCTTTCTTCCAGTCAAAGTCAAAGGGTTTCTTGTCTTCCATTTATTATCACACAATTGCTTTATGTATGCTTTTTCTATGATAAAAATTCAGTCAAGGAAAGATTCTGGTATGGTGCCAGCTGACAAATGTATTGAGCTACCCTTAACCTTTTAAGTCATAATTTTACTTACTTTTGAAAAGGCACCCAAAGGACTTAAGACACAAATGTATTATTCATGTTTACAACTAATAGCAATATTCTTACATTTTCTAATTTTAATCAATATTACAGGCTATGTCTGTAGATAGTCTAAGATGCTCTGTATTAATTATCTGTGCAGGAAGAAATAAAATTTAGGCAGCATAACTGAAAAAAATCTTATAAAAGAACAAACACACATCCTCAAGAGGGTGAGAACTGTGAGGAAGATCAGGCCACCCAGCTAAACCCAAACAAGACAAGGGCCTGGGTAAGCAGCACTGAGCAACCCTGAACAGAGCTGACTCTATCTGGATACGGATGACAGCTGTTGCATTTAGATACAGCTTAGAAGAGCCCCTTCTCCTCTTTTGAGCTCTGATTGTAATTCTATAGATCTCTATGTCCCAAGTTCTGTGGGATGATTAATATTTTCTGCTTTGCCTGTAAAATAATGTATGGCATTTTTTAAAGTCCTATAGTCCTTCCATAAATGAAAAGTTCTACAGAAGCCCAATAAAGCAGCATTTTAAACATACATATTCCTTTTCCACTTAAAAAGAAAAAAATGTTCCCTTGACTCCCACATCCTCACCCAGTTACTGCTCTGCCTCTCTCCTCCCCTTCAAAGCCAAAACTCTGAAATGGTTTTCAGCAGTCACTGTTTCTGCTTCCTCACCTCCCACTCATCTTTCACTTCATTCAGGCTTCCGCCCCCTCACTCCACCCAAAGAATGCTCATTAAATTCACTAGTGGCCTCCCTGTCACCAACCCCAATGGATGGCTTAGTCCTCATCTTACCTCTCCTTAAGCACTATTTTATAATGTTCAAAATTCTTTTTCTTTTTGTTAATACTTTTCACATTTCTACCCTCACTTTCCATAACGCACACTGTCCTAACTTTACTCCTACTTCTCTGGCCGCTGATTTTCCTGTCTACTTTGCAGGCTCTTCCACCCCTAACCATCCATTCATCTTTGGCCCCAATGTATTCTCACTCTATAATTTCTCCCCAGGGATTTAACCAATCTACACAACTTTACTGACTGCCTCAAATGACTCTGAACATAGGCCTCTGCTCTGAGCTCCCAACTGCACATGCGCCATCTCTCCTTAGATATCTTAGAGGCAAGCTCCCACGCACCAGGTTGGAGTCTTGTTGTTAGCTATTTGGGCAGAGGTGAAGGGGTAGAGATGCAGTGTTATCCGTGGATCAGGAACTCTTCCAAGGCCTATTTCCCCCTTACTCAGCTTCTTAGGTAGCTTCTCCCCCATTATGGGGGAGATTCCACTCCACAGAGTCCTCCAAAGTATCTTCACTGGTTGCCTGCATCTCTGGCTCTGCTGTGATCTAAATGAAGGAGGGGTCAATTTCTGATACCCATGCTGTGACTCACGCATTATGTTTAAGGACATCCTTAGGTATCTTAAAGGTACATTGTGTCATATGTGTCATATTCTTGGCATCAGCAATACTTGGGCCCTTTTGAAGCGGTGTGTGTGCGTGCTCAGTCACTTCAGTCATGTCTGACTCTTTGTGACCCTGTGGACCATAGCCTGCCAGGCTCCTCTGTCCATGGGATTCTCCAGGCAAGAATACTGGAGTGGGTTGCTGTTCCCTTCTCCAGGGGATTGCCCTGATCCAGGGATCAAACCAACATATCTCATGTCTCCCGCATCTGCAGGCAGGTTCTTTACCACTAGCACCACCTACATCATGTCCAGTACTAAAGTCATGACCTCATGACCCATCCTATCTGTTAGAAACTGATATTTCTCTAATGTCACAGGGAATGATAGCTTCAGCCATTCAGTACACAAATTAAAACCTAAGAGTCACCTCTGACATGTTCTTCTCCCTCAACCCCTACATTCAATCTGTTAACAGGTCTTGCATATTCGCTTATAATATCTCTCAAGTCAACCTGATTTTCTTTACCTCCTTGTTGCCTGTCCCAACTTTAGTGCAAGCTGTTATTAATATCATATCTCATGTGAACTACCCAAGTAGTCTTCTACCTGGATTCTACATTCAACCTGGAACTCATAAAGAAAAGTCTTTGCACAACGTTAATCAGGATAGCTGCAAAAACCCTTAGTTAAACATTTGTAAATATAATTAAGCAATATATTGAAAAAGAACTGTACATCATAACTAGATAAGGCTTAGTCCATAAATGCAAAGTTGATTCAATATTCCAAAAATCTGTCAATGTAATCCACCCCATAGTAGGCTAAAGAAGAACACATATTGATTGATGCAGAAAGGCATTTGATAAAATTCAATATTTGTTGGTAAAAAAAACTCTTGAATAGAGGAGAACTTCTTCAACTAGATAAAGAACATCGTGTCTGATTCTTTGTGACCCCATGGACTGTAGCCCGCAAGGCTCCTCTGTCCACGGGGATTCTCCAGGCAAGAATACTAGAATGGGTTTCCATGACCTCCTCTAGGGGATCTTCCCAACCCAGGGATCAAACCCAGGTCTCCCTCATTGCAGGTAGTGTCTTTACAGTTTGAGCCACCAGGGAAGCCCATAGAAAATCTACAGATAATATTATATTTAGTGGTAAAAGATTGAATGCTTTCCCATAAGGCTGAGCATAAACAAGGATGCCCACTAGCATCACTCTTATTCATAGTGTGAGAAGTTCTAGCCTGTGGCATAAAGCAAGAAAAGGAAGTTTAAAAATATAGATCAGATAGGAAGAAATAAAACTCCATTTGTACATGACATGACTATCTATATAGACAATTCAGAGGAATATATACATATTTTTTAAATCCTAGAACTAATAAATGAGTTCAGCAAGGATGTAGGCTATAATGTAAACATATATAATCAATTGGACTTCTATATACTGGCAATGAATATGTAGACACTGAAATTAAAAAATACAGTTTCTGGAAAAAAACCAAAATATTTAGGCACAAGTCTAAAAAACATGTATAGGATTCATATGCTGAAAACTACACAGTGCTTATGAAAAGAAATCTAAGAATTTCTAAATAAATGAAGAAATATGTCTTCCTCTAGACTGGAAGACTCAATGTAGTACATCTCCCAAAATTAATGTGTAAAGTGAAGTCGCTCAGTCATGTCTGACTCTTTGCAACCCCTTGGACAGTAGCCTACCAGGCTCCACAATCCATGGGATTTTTCCAGGCAAGAATACTGGAGAGGGCTGCCATTTCCTTCTCCAGAGGATCTTCCCAACCCAGGGTCTCCGGCATTGCAGACAGATGCTTTACCATCTGAGCCACTAGGGAAGCCCCAAATTAATGTATAGGTTTAATGCAAATGCTATTAACATCTCATTATTTTTGGTTTTGTGTATATAAGCAGTATTATATTAAAAATTATATGAAAAGGCAAAAGAACTAGAATACCAAAAGCAAAATGGATCAAGAAAAATAAAATAAGAGGAATTAGTCTACCTAATTTCAAGATTTACTGTATACCTAGAGTGATCATGATGATGTGATCACTAATCTAGAGCCAGACATCTTGGAATGTGAAGTCAAGTGGGCCTTAGAAAGCATCACTACGAACAAAGCTAGTGGAGGTAATGGAATTCCAGTTGAGCTGTTTCAAGTCCTGAAAGATGATGCTGTGAAAGTGCTGCACTCAATCTGCCAGCAAATTTGGAAAACTCAGCAGTGGCCACAGGACTGGAAAAGGTCAGTTTTCATTCCAATTCCAAAGAAAGGCAATGCAAAAGAATGCTCCAATTACCGCACAATTGCACTCATCTCACATGCTAGTAAAGTAATGCTCAAAATCCTCCAAGCCAGGCTTCAGCAATACGTGAACCGTGAACTCCCTGATGTTCAAGCTGGCTTTAGAAAAAGCAGAGGAACCAGAGATCAAATTGCCAACATCCGCTGGATCATGGAAAAAGCAAGAGAGTTCCAGAAAAACATCTACTTCTGCTTTATCGACTATGCCAAAGCCTTTGACTGTGTGGATCACAATAAACTGTGGAAAATTCTGAAAGAGATGGGAATACCAGACCACCTAACCTGCCTCTTGAGAAATCTGTATGCAGGTCAGGAAGCAACAGTTAGGACTGGACATGGAACAACAGACTGGTTCCAAATAGGAAAAGGAGTGCGTCAAGGCTGTATATTGTCACCCTGCTTATTTAACTTATATGCAGAGTACATCATGAGAAACGCTGGACTGGAAGAATAGTTTTCTATATTGAATTTTATCATGCCATGGAATAACTTCTGCGATATTTTCATGTATTTCTGAACCTCATTCCTGAGGATTGATTCTGATTTCCATGATCTATCACTGCAATTTACCAAACGTTTTCATATATGCTTAAAATCAGCAGTAGAGTTGAGACGATTATTCAAATTCACTAGCAGAGCTTTAGACCTGCCACCTCTTTCATTATGCATTTAATTATTCTCTCTATCTTCTATAGGAATTCTCACGTACAAAATTGGTTTTATCAAGCACTCAGTACCTCTTTCCTTTCTAGAAATGAGAATCACATAACTGATTGTGTTTTATTTTTGTCTTGACCACTGGAAAGCTCAGAACCAGATTCATTGCTGAGATAGAATTGTGCCTTTTCCTTGGTGCTGAAGGCTTACTTCAGCTTCATTTAGCTATTTCATAAGATATTCCAAAATGATGCAGTTCATTTGTAAAAAGAGGCTGTAATTTATGTAACCATAAAATTATTGTGTAAACTGGAGACTTTTAAAAATGAAAGGTGACAAAAAAAGTAGTCAATATTACTTACTTTTTTGAGTCAACATGTTTTTATATGGAGCGATATCTAAATGAACTTTCTATAGTTCTATGAGAAAAATATTCATATTCAGATATAGTCTTATTTCAATGACTTCCACTTTTTGTGAAAGATGAGGGTTTTTTTTTTTTTTTTTTGACTCATTGGAAAAGACTCTGATGCTGGGAGTGATTGGGGGCAGGAGGAGAAGGGGACGACCGAGGATGAGATGGCTGGATGGCATCACTGACTCGATGGATGTGAGTCTGAGTGATCTCCGAGAGATGGTGGTGAACAGGGAGGCCTGGCGTGCTGCAATTCATGGGGTCGCAAAGAGTCGGACACGACTGAGTGACTGAAGTGAACTGAACTGAGAGTGATCAATGCAAAGAAATAGAGGAAAACAACAGAATGGGAAAGACCAGATATTTCTTGAAGAAAATTAGAGATACCAAGGGAACATTTCATACAAAGATGGGCACAATAAAAGACAGAAATGGTATGGACCTAACAGAAGCAGAAGATATTAAGAAGAGGTGGCAAGAATACACAGAACTATTCAAAAAAGATCTTCATGACCCAGATAATCATGACGGTGTGATCATTTACCTAGAGCCAGACATCCTGGAATGCAAAGTCAAGTGGGCCTTAAGAAGCATCACTGTGAACAAAGCTAGTGGAGGTGATGGAATTCCAGTTGAGCTATTTCAAATCCTGAAAGATGATGCTGTTAAAGTGCTGCACTCAATATGTCATCAAATTTGGAAAACTCAGCAGTGGCCATAGGACTGGAAAAGTCAGTTTTCATTACAATCTGAAAGAAAGGCAATATCAAAGAATGTTCAAACTACCCCACAATGGGACTCATCTCATACGCTAGTAAAGTAATGCTCAAAATTTTCCAAGCCAGACTTCAACAGTATGTGAACTGTGAAATTCCAGATGTTCAAGCTGGATTTAGAAAAGGCAGATAAACCAGAGATCAAATTGCCAACATCCTCTGGATCATCAGAAAAGCAACAGAGTTCCAGAAAAACATCTATTTTATTGACTATGCCAAAGCCTTTGACTGTGTGGATCACAACAAATTGTGGGAAATTCTTAAAGAAATGGGTGTACCAGATCACCTGAACTGTCTTCTGAGAAATCTGTATGCAGGTCAAGAAGCAACAGTTAGAATTGGACATAGAACAACATACTGGTTCCAAATCAGGAAAGGAGTATGTCAAGGCTATATTGTTACCCTGCTTATTTAACTCTGTGCAGAGTACATCACAATAACCTCAGATATGCAGATGACACCACACTTCTGGCAGAAAGCAAGAAGGAACTAAAGAGCCTCTTGATGAAAGTGAAAGAGGAGAGTAAAAACGTTGGCTTAAAACTCAACATTCAGAAAACTAAGATCATGGCATCCAGTGCCATCACTTCATGGCAAATAGATGGGGAAACAGTGGAAACAGGAACTTTATTTTTAGGGGCTCCAAAATCACTGCAGATGGTGACTGCAGCCACGAAATTAAAAGACACTTGCTCCTTGGAAGAAAATTTATGATCAACCTAGACAGCATATTAAAAAGCAGAGACATTACTTTGCTATCAAAGGTCCATCTAATCAAAGCTATGGTTTTTCCAGTAGTCATGAATGGATGTGAGATTTGGACTATAAAGAAAACTGAGTGCCGAAGAATTGATGCTTTTGAACTATTGTGTTGAAGACTCTTGAGAGTCCCGTGGACTGCAAGGAGATCCAACCCATCCATCCTAAAGGAAATCAGTCCTGAATGTTCATTGGAAGGACTGATACTAAGCTGAAACTCCAATACTTTGGCCACCTGATGCAAAGAATTGACTCATTTGAAAAGACCCTGATGCTGGGAAAGATTGAAGGTGGGAGAAGAAGGGAATGACAGAGGATGAGCTGGTTGGATGGCATCACCGACTCAATGGACATGAGTTTGAGTAAACTCCAGGAGTTGGTGATGGACAGGGAGGCCTGGTGTGCTGCAGTCCATGGAGTCGCAAAGAGTCAGACACCACTGAACGACAGAACTGAACTGACCTTAGAGTAAGCAAGACTGGTATTAGTGAAGGGACAGATACATAGATCAACAGAACAGGACAGAAAACTCAGAAATATACCCATACAAATATGTCTCATTGATTTTGGGGAAAGGTACAAAGCAATCCAATGAATGTAGCATTTGAAAGGGGAAAGGCAGAGTTTTCAAATAATGGTGCTAGGTAACTAGATATTCACAGGCAAAAAATATAAACCTCAACCTGTTTCACACTCTATTCAAAAATGGACTCAAAACAGATCCCTAACTTAAATAAAAAAACTATAATTAAAAACCTTTTTAGAAAAAAATATAAGATCTTCAGAATCTAAATATAGGCAAATAATTTTTAGACTGGATGCCAAAATCATAATCCATAAAAGAGAAAATTTATAAATTAAACATCAAAAGTTAAACACTTTTGCTCTGTAAAAGAACATTTTTAGAGGATGATAGGAAAAGATACAGAATTGGATAAAATATTTGCAAATCACATATCCAACAAATGATGTTTATCTAAAATATATTAAAAGATCCCCCAATCTCAACAACAAGAAAACAAACAACCCAACTTAAAACTGAGTAAATTTCCTGACCAGATACTTCACCCACAGAAAATATAAGCATGAAAAACAAGCACATAAAAGATACCCAATGTCACTGATCATTAAGAAAATGCAAATTAAAATCATGATGAGATACTACTACATACCTATTAAGATCAATAAAATAATAAGCTCTGACAGCCCTAAGTGCTGGAAAAAGTGCAGAAAAACTAGATCCCTCCACAATACTGAGGAGAAACTAAAATGAAAACTAGAAAGTTTCATAAAAAATTAGACTGTTAGTTTTTAGGCAGTTTCTTGAAAAATTCAACATGCGACTATTACACAACCCAAACAATTCCATTCCTGAGCATTTATTTCAGAAAATATTAAAACATATTCACAGAAAAACATTTACATGAATACATTTAGCAGCTTCTTCATAATACTTAGAAGTGGAAACAACCCAGATGTTCCTCAGTGGGTGAATGGTTAAACAGACTGCATACAATGAATCACTACTCCACAATGAAACAACAACAAAAATAAAAACTACTGATACAAGCAACAACTTGAATGACTCCTTAGACAGTTCTAAAGAGTGAAAAAAAGCCAATCCCCAAATGTTACATGTATGATTCCATTTATATAACATTCTTGAAATAACAAAATTATAGAAACCGAACCAGATTAAGCACATGCTGAGAAAAATATGGAAGTGAGTGTGACCATAAAAAACAACGTGAGTGATCCTTTTCAGTGGTTGAGTCCTTTATCTTGACTGTACTAATCTCAGTATACTGGTAGTAACACTGTACTTCGTTATAATAATAATACAGTACATTGGAGGAATGAATGAAGGTTATATGTGATCTTGCTATGTTATTTCCTACAAATGCATGTGAATCTAGAATTATCTCAAAATAATGTTAAATCTAAAATACCAATCTATAGTTCAGTTCAGTTCAGTTCAGTCGCTCAGTCGTGTCCGACTCTTTGCGACCCCATGAATCGCAGCACGCGGGCCTCCCTGTTCATCACCATCTCTCGGAGATCACTCAGACTCACATCCATCGAGTCAGTGATGCCATCCAGCCATCTCATCCTCGGTCGTCCCCTTCTCCTCCCGCCCCCAATCACTCCCAGCATCAGAGTCTTTTCCAATGAGTCAACTCTTCGCATGAGGTGGCCAAAGTACTGGAGTTTCAGCTTTAGCATCATTCCTTCCAAAGAAATCCCAGGGTTGATCTCCTTCAGAATATAGTATCTCTTCCTATTTTCAAAATATTTCAATAGCTATAATATTTAGAATAAAGACAAAATTAACTAACTTGGTATGGGCTTCCCTGATAGTTCAGTCGGTAAAGAATCCACCTGCAGTGCAGGAGACCTGGGTTCGATCCCTGGGTTGGGAAGATCCCCTGGAGAAGGGAAAGGCTACCCACTCCAGTATTCCGGCCTGGAGAATTCCATGGACAGTCCATGGAGCCACAAAGAGGCAGACACGACTGATCGACTTTCGCTTTCCTTCACTAACTTGGTGTGCAAGTCCCTTTAGGCCTAGAGTCATCTCTCCAGCCTCATCTTATGTCTTTCATTTCTTACTAATTTCACTCTAGCCACAGAAAACTTGAAGCTTTGAAACTATTCTCTGACTCACTGAACCTTTGCACTCTGTTTCCCTCATCTGAAATGTTCTCATCCTTGCTTCCTTCCTCCCTCTCAACCATCTTTTCTGAGCTCACTCCCGTGCTTCTTTCTTGGGAAAGGCTTCTCTGACCCACAGTTTTATTAAAGTTATTTCAATAATTGTTTAAAAAAGTGTATGACTCCCTTCAGAGTCTTGTGTATGCTGCATGCATTGGCTAGTGTGATTATTTGGTTGGTGTTTATTTTCACTATTAGATCACAAATACCATGAGCCAATTCTTGTTCACAAATACGTTCCGAGATTCTATCTTGAAATGTAGCTTTTTAAAATTATATTTTATTTTTAATTGGAGGATCATACATCACATGAATCAGCTATAGGTATACATATGTCTCCTCCCTCTTAAGCCTCCCACCCACCTATTTCCCTATCCCACACCTCTAGGTTGTCATTGATCCACTGAGTCATACAGCCAATTCCTACTATCTATTTTACATATGATAATGTATATGCTTCAATGCTACTCTCTCAAATCATTCCACTTTCTCCCTCCCCCACTGTGTCCAAAATCTGTTCTCTATGTCTACATCTCCACTGCTGCCCTGTAGATAGGTTCATCAAACATATTTCTAAATTTCATACATATCCATTAATATATATTTGTTTTTCTCTTTTTGACAGTTCACTCTGTATAATAGGCAGTAGGTACATTCACCTCGGTAGAACCAATGCAAATGGGTTCTTTTTATAGCTGAGTAATATTCCATTGTATATATGTTCCATAACTTCTTTATGGAACATTCATCTGTCGATGAACATCTAGGTTGCTTCCATGTCCTAGCTATTGTAAACAGTGCTGCTATGAACACTGGAATGCATGTATGTTTTCAAATTAGCATTTTAGTATTTTCTGAATATACATCCAGGAGTAGAATTGCTGGAACATAGTAGCTCTATTTTTAGTTTTTTGAGGAACATTCATACTGTTTTCCAAAGTGGCTGTACAACTTTATATTCCTATAAACAGTATACAAGGGTTTTCCTTTCTCCATATCCTCTCCAACATTTGTTATTTATAGACTTTTTTGATGTTGGCCATTATGTCAAGCTGGTTTTACAAAAGGCAGAGGAACCAGAAATCAAATTGCCAACATCTGCTGGATCACTGAAAAAGCAAGAGAGTTCCAGAAAAAAACATCTATTTCTGCTTTATTGACTATGTCAAAGCCTTTGCCTGTGTGGATCACAATAAAGTACTTCCTGGCAAATAGATGGGGAAACAGTGGAAACAGTGTCAGACTTTATTTTGGGGGGCTCCAAAATCATTGCAGATGGTGAGTGCAGCTGTGAAATTAAAAGACGCTTACTCCTTGGAAGGAAAGTTATGACCAACCTAGACAGCATATTGAAAAGCAGAGACATTACTTTGCCAACAAAGGTCCGTCTAGTCAAGTCTATGGTTTTTCCAGTGGTCATGTATGGATGTGAGAGCTGGACTGTGAAGTAGGCTGAGTGCCGAAGAACTGATGCTTTTGAACTGTGGTGTTGGAGGAGACTCTTGAGAGCCCCTTAGACTGCAAGGAGATCCAACCAGTCCATCCTAAAGGAGATCAGTCCTGGGTGTTCATTGAAAGGACTGATGCTGAGGCTGAAACTCCAGTACTTTGGCCACCTCATGCGAAGAATTGACTCATTGGAAAAGACCCTGATGCTGGGAGGGATTGGGGGCAGGAGGAAAAGGGGATGACAGGGGATGAGATGGCTGGATGGCAGCACCAACTCGATGCACATGAGTTTGGGTGAACTCCGGGAGTTGGTGATGGACAAGGAGGCCTGACGTGCTACAATTCATGGGGTTGCAAAACTTGGACACAACTAAGGGACTGAACTGAACTGATTATGAGGGATGTGAAGCAACAGGTCATTGTTGTTTGGATTTGCATTTTTCTAATAATTAGTGAGGTTGAACATCTTTTCACATGCCTGTTAGCCATCTATACAACAGCCTGGCCAGCTACAGTCCATAGGGTCACAAAGAGTTGGATAGGACTACAGTGACTTAGCATGTATACACTGTTTCTCCTTCTATTGTTCATGTCTCTTAACTTCTCCCTTACATTTTCTATTAACCTCTTTCATTATATTCTGAGTGATTCACACCTCTCTTTCAATTTACTAATTTTTAAGACCTATCTATCATTTAACTAACCTATAGAGGACGTGTTTGTTTTCAGTCACTGGGTTTCCTTATTCCTAGTCCAAGTAGATCTATTATTCTTTTCATAATTTCCTACAGAGATGACAAATATCAGTATTATATTCAATTTTACAAAATTATTACACCTAGTCTGGGGTAGATATATTTATTGCTGGTAGCACACATTAAGAGGCATTGATTGTACAATAAAAATAAGGCAATTAACATAAAATCACACCTCTACCTTTGCTACAGTGACACAGACTTGGTTGGGCCTTCCAGGCTATGCACATTTTCAAAATTTACATAACCCATAAAATATGATTAGAAGGGAGATTCTGAAGTGATAATCCATCAGAGTGCCTTGAAGTTGGTAAAAGATAGGCAAGACATGTTATTTATAAAGTAGTTAAAGCCTAATTCACAAAAGTTACTAGCAATTTATCTTTCTTAAAAGGAGCAAAAATTAAGAAATTTCTTTAATTGATACCTGGTCAAGTGGCTGTGCTGGGAAGAAATGTTAGAGTGGTAATGTAGGGACCCTGATGGGGCAGATGGATTGCTTATAGAAGCACCAACAATCATGCTTTTCTTCTAAATAGAGTAGCAAGACAACCTCTAACTTGTAATCTTAAATAGATTATAGATAAATGAAAAAGGCCAGTAATCATATACTAAGAGTAATAAACAACACATCAAAAATTAGCTACATAAGAACTCATTTGAAGTGAAGTGTCACAAAACAAGGCATGCAGCATTTTTCTTTTCAAAACCTGCTTGCAAACCACCTGTGGTGATTTCAGAAAATACTCTCACTCTATTTTTGGTTTTACCAAAAATTCCAGTTACCCAAAGTGCCCATCTGGTTTGCCATACCTCTAGACACAGGTTTAATGTCTCTCACTCTATCTTGGCTAGTTGAGCATAATATAATCCTCCTTCAGAAGATGACTTTTGTTTCCAGTCAGAATGATGTTTGTACAGAAATGCTTGTTTTCCAGGTCATTTTTTCTTGGAGGTTTTATATCCTACCATGGTTACTAATGAAGAAACACATAAATATAACATCAGCGTCTGGGTGGGAAAAGGACCTCAGCTGATCCTGACCTTCCTGCCCAGTTGTATCCCCATAAAGCTAACCCCACTAGCTTTTCATTCACTTCAATGTCATCCATTTAGTTCTCTGGGTTCGTGTCCCTCACATGGAATTTCTATGTGTTCAGAGTGAGAGTACAGAGTTCTTGCATCATTTCAGTTTTCTATCTGAACAAGAAGTTTAAATAGATGATCCCTTGATCTCAACTGCTAGTATCAGGAAAGGAGGGGCTGACTGGCTAAGACTTTATCCAGTCCCCCTGGGACAAATCAATGATAGTAGTACCACACCATAAAGTAGAAACATGTTTGCCCCATCTGTGAGTGACACAATCAACCTCCTGATTGTTAGGCAGATATTCACATATCATTTACCACAGTGATGTCAAGGAAGATTTTTATTATTTCTATTCTCCATTTAGATTTATTCATCTAAAAGTATCAAGATGAAAAATGCTCTGTTTATTACATATTCTAAATCTGACTTGCAACATGCTCAAAAAGACATGTCTCTGATCTTATATAATTTTAAAATCTTTTGCAAAATGAGGAAAATAAACATCTTTAGACATAAAACTTGGAGTATCTGATAGCTTGGTTATCCATGTAACAAGAATGAGCAGCATGTTCCTATTCCTACTTGATGATTAATGAAAGTATGGAAATAACAATACAGAAAAGATTCCTCTTAATAAGGTTTGCTGTAGATTTTGCTTGTTTTTCTTTGTTTTAGTCATTAGTAGTAGTTTCAAAACAGCCTAAACAATTGGTGAATGGAAGAGCTGAATTATATGAAAGGTTCTAGTCATCAAATTAGTTATTGTCAGGAGAATGGTTTCAATTTAACATTCCAGAGTCCACATAACTGGATATCACCTTGTCTATAAAAAGAAAACTCATGCCTAGAGCTGAAAAATGAGTGTTTGCTTAAGCACTGAGGTAACAGAGCCATAAACCTTGTACACATATAGAGATACCAAGATGCCTTGGGAAATATGGCAGATATTCATCATATTCCTAAGGAGAATCCTAAGTCCATTCACATTGGCAGGCTCTTTGCAAAGCACCTATCATTTAAACAAATTTAAGATCAACTTCTTAATATCTCATTCCTAAGAACTGAGAATTTTTTCCTCCATTTCTAACACACATTTCTTTAATAACACCTAATGGCTTCTGTCTGCTCACCTTAATTTCAAGTGTGCTTAGACGAATGTACTGTTAGAAATTTAAATAATTCAGCAATACACATCAGGCAAAGAGTATACATTCACTATAAGCCTGCAATAACTGACGTTTGTAGAATTATTTTATTTTTCAAAACATCTGCTCATTTGGTCCTCATGGTAATACTATAAGGGTTAATTTTTAAATTTATTTATTTTTAATTGAAGGGTAATCGTGTTGGTCTCTGTCATGCATCGGCATGAATCAGCCATAGGTATACACAGGCCCCCTGAAGAGAGGGGGGGACAAGTGGAAAGTGGCATGGAAACACATGCACTTACCAAATGTAAACCAGACAGCCAGTGGGAATTTGCTATCTGACTCAGGGAACTCACACCTGGGCTCTGGGACAGCCCAGAGGGGTGGGATGGGTGGGGCATGGAGGCTATAAGGGTTAACTCTTATCACTCAGTCCTGAAAGCTCAGAAGCCTCTAAAGCATTTAGTCCACTAACATAATCTCCCACTAAATATTTATTGAATGAATGAAGTAGCAGGAATACTAATTCGGAATTTCACAGACTTATTTGAATCCTGGTCCACCAACTTAAAATTTTCCCAACAACAGGTTAAGTCCATTAATATTTCTGAATCCCAGTTTTCTCACTGATAAACAGAAATTAATGATACTTGATTCACTGCTGCTGCTGCTGCTAAGTCGCTTCAGTCGTGTCTGACTCTGTGCCACCCCATAGACGGCAGCCCACCAGGCTCCCCCGTCCCTGGGATTCTCCAGGCAAGAACACTGGAGTGGGTTGCCATTTCCTTCTCCAATGCAGGAAAGTGAAAAGTGAAAGTGAAGTTGCTCAGTTGTGTCCGACTCTTAGCGATCCCATGGACTGCAGCCTACCTGGCTCCTCCGTCCATGGGATTTGCCAGGCAAGAGTACTGGAGCGGGGTGCCACTGCCTTCTCCACTTGATTCACATATGGCTTTAATGAACTATGGGATGTGAATGTCTCTTGTATAGAATCTGGCAGATGGTATGTACTTAATACAAATTTGTTGAATAACTGAATTTACAACTAAGGGTTATCTGACAGTTGTAACTCCTCCATGTTTAGCCTCGGGTTGGTTACAATGTTTTCAGTTTTCTTCTATGCATCTGATAATTAACAATATGAATATTCTACCCTTGTTCTCCTTCCTGGGGATCAAAGTTTTGGCTTTACCAATATGGCCATGAGAAGGGTCAAATATATGGAGGAATAAATTAAGTATGCTGATCAGAACACAGCTTCAAATAAATGTATTTCATGAATCAACTTCCAGCTACTATTGGTTATCTGGAGTATTGCATTGGGAATAATTTCAAGGACAGCTTGGTTTAACAAGGGAAAAACTCCCATGAGTCTTCAGCAATAATTGCCATGGGTACAGGAATAGCTGTAACCTATCTTTGCCCTACCCATAATGGGACATTGCTATACAAAGAACTTTTGAGCCTTGTATAGCATGGGGAACTCTGCTTAATGTTCTGTAATAACCTAAATGAGAAAAGAATTTGAAGACTAGATACATGTATATGTATGACTGAATCTCTTTGCTATGTGTGCTTAGTTGTTCAGTCATGTCTGTCTCTTTGCAACTTCATGGACTCCTCTGCCAGGCTCCTCTGTCCATGGGGATTCTCCAGGCAAGAATTACTGGAGTGGGTTGCCATGCCCTCCTCCAGAGGATCTTCCCAACCCAGGAACTGATCCCAGGTCTGCTGTATCACAGATGGATTCTTACCATCTGAGCCACCAGGGAAGCTCATATGTTAGTCCAGTGTTTGTCATATTAGGGTCCTTGGACTCCTGGGTGTCTGTGAAGGTCCTCAGTTTCTTCATGGTAACTAACCTTAATTCTGTGTTTTTCTTTCTGATGATACTAATGTAATATATATGCTGGTTTACCTGAATGAGCACTTGAGTGTGGTGCTGAGATTTCAGTTTCCACATTGGTGTGTGTGTTTATAGCCATATGGATGCCAAATAGTCCTGCTTTAATTGACTTGTGAGATCAAGAAAGAAACAGAGGAGGATTTACTAAGTAATGAAGCGTTCAAGCCAAATGAAGTACAAGTGATCTCAAGGACCACTACATGGACTAACATTTCACAGTTGTTTGAATGTAATAAAGACAATAAAGAAAAGTCCCAGCAAAACAGCCCTTATATAGCTTATAGTAATATGCCATGCTAAATTAAAGAGAACAATGCAGAAGTAGTTATTAGCATATGGATATTGCAAGACAATGATTTAATTTCAACAAGCATCATTTGTCACATTAAATTAATGACTTTCATTTGGATTGCATTTTTTGTAGTTTTGATTAATTTAAGGTATAAATCTGTCTTGATTTAAGAGTTGTATAGGAGCTATTAATATATGGAGCTTAAACAGTTTAATTTTATGCATATTTAAGTAATACAAAAAATAATTCAGTTCAAATTTGGGAGTTCTAGAATTATGTTTCCTTTGTGAAAAGTATATTACTCCAGGTTAAGAAACAGTGCTATTTTCTTTTATTCAACAATTGACATTTGCTGTTGGTAACAGAGCAGATGGATAATTAATATATTTAGAATGTCTAAGTATTCTTAATTTACTATCACATAACAAGCATAGGAGCTCAGCAAACAATCTTGAAACCCTAACATTCCAACAGAAAAAAAAGTGGCCCACCTCTACAGAATTTTAAGTCCCTTTCTATTGTTTGAGAACTTAATTTGATTCATTTTCAACAACTGAAAAAGAACTGGTAATACATAAATGATTTCTAGTAATCATATGATATTTTAGTCTCATGAAAAGCTTCACAAGTTAGAAGCCCTGGTTGTAACTAAAGGCTTTTTTTTTACAGCCAGACTACTCTGAGTCAAAATTCCTAATGTGTTATTTATACCTGTGTGACCTTGAATAACATATGTACTTCTCAAAGAACCTCATTAAGATATGAAAACAATATTAGTACCTACTTCAGGCTGTTGTTGTGAACATTACCAGGTGATTTATGTGAAATGATCCAGAAAAGAGAGTAAAGTATGGTTTTCTTTACCGTCCTTTTCTCTTTATGATAGAAAGTTTTCTGGATTAGGAGTAAGAGATGTGCTTCTCTGTTGCTCTCTAATATAGTTTTGTGTACCTCACTCAATATCCCAGGTTCCTCATCTGCAATATGAGATTGTTAATCCAATGATTTTGCTACTTTCTCATGTGGCTAAGGAGAAGGCAATGGCACCCCACTCCAGTACTCTTGCCTGGAAAATCCTATGGACGGAGGAGCCTGGTGGGCTGCAGTCCATGGGGTCGCGAAGAGTCGGACACGACTTCACTTTCACTTTTCACTTTCATGCATTGGAGAAGGAAATGGCCACCCACTCCAGTATTCTTGCCTAGAGAATCCCAGGGACGGGGGAGCCTGGTGGGCTGTCGTCTATAGGGTCGCACAGAGTTAGACACGACTGAAGTGACTTAGCAGCAGCAGCAGCATGTGGCTAAACTGCTTAGTCCCCTGATATCTCCATGGAAAGAACATATATCATTGAAATATAAGTCTATCCTATCTGATCTGAAATTCTGAAAGTCAATTGTGTTTTAGAATTCAGAAATGTTTGACTTTTAGAAAGGTTCACAGTATATATACCAGGTATTAAATAACAGACCCCAACAAGATCTGGAGCAAAAACTTATAATCAGATGCATCAGTATTTCTGCAATAAAAATATATGAATAGTGATACAAAGTAGGATATATATAAAAAACTATAAATCACCTCATATTTGCTTATGCTGAGTGTTTGCTACTAAATGAGTTTTGTTGAAAAAGTTACACAAAACTTTCAGGTTTTCATAAGTTTTAGACTAGATACAGATATATGTTTGTGGACCTCTGAATCTATTGTGTCTCTCACTGTCTAGCTGTGTGAAATCAAGTCACTCTGCCTCTACAGACCGCAGTCTCTTTATTTAGAAAATCAAAGTTTCAGTAAGATGTCATCTAGGGTTCCTTTTAAGAGTAATAGTCCATTCATTTTAAACGAAAAGAAACTGGGCACTATTAGTTTTCACTATCGTATAACTTAACTCATTCTTTCAATGAACAAATACTTATCAAGACTTATTACATGTCAGCATGTTTCTATGTCTCATGGGCCCTATGGTGAACAATTCTGTTCTTATTGAACTTATCTTCTGGGTAGAAGGAAGCCTGACAAACAATAACAGATAAGTGAAAAAGAGAGTCTCTAATATTGATTGATGTTATAATGAAATAAATGAGGATGGCATTATAGTGACTGATGGACAGTCTATTTCCAGTTCATTAGTTAGGCTTCCCTGGTGGCTCAGGGGTTAAAGTGTCTGCCTGGAATGCAGGAGACCCGGGTTCAATCCCTGAGTCAGGAAGATCCCCTGGAGAAGGAAATGGCAACCCACTCCAGTACTCTTGCCTGGAGAATCCCATGGAGGGAGGAGCCTGGTGGGCTACAGCCCATGGGGTCGCAAAGAGTCGGACACGACTGAGCAACTTCACTCAGATAGGAAGACATCTGTGGAGGTGACACTTGAGCTGGGATCTGAAGGATGAAGAGTCAATTCCATGAAAATCGAGAGGCAGAGCATTCAGAAGGAAGAGATGGTCGAAGCCCAAAGACACGAAACAGGCCTGTGGAGCTAAAACACAGGAATCTAAGGAGAGAATGGCAGAAGGTGAAACTATAGGGAAGGGTAGGGGCAAGATGATGTTAGATTTTGCAGGTCATGGTAATGAAAGAATGAATGAAATAAAACTTCTGCTTTAAGAACGCTCATATAAGACCTAATGATTTCAAGAGACCTAACTCAAAACAGAAAAACTTTAGCTCAAAAAGAAAGAAACTATAGCTCAGAAGAGAGAAACTTTTATTCTGTCTCAAGGAAAAGTTAAAATGATAATATAATGCAATGATACCACATAAAAACTGCAGTGAAAAATCAAGAGTCATAAGAAATAAAATAAATGCAATCAATCGTGTATTGATTGGGGTGCTAAAGCAAATTGCTTCCACTCATCTCTTAGACTATTGTATAGAAACCAACCATAAATATTCTTCATCAGCAACAATATTAGAATAACTCTCTGGCAGCACATATTCATGTATTATAGGTTAAGTCCAAGATTCAGACAAACAAAAGGAAAAACAAGAAGCAATATTACACTGGAAAGATTTGGATTTTAAACATTGGAAGACATCACTTAAATTCAATGTAGAAAACTTTTCTTCTGCTCTTAATAACACAGAGCTATTAACTTCTTTCTAAAAACATTTTATTGTCCACTACTAGTATTTATTGAATCACATCAATTCCACTCATACAATTCTAAAAAATCATGAAAAATTAAACAGATTTTTAAATGGTCAGAACTCAAAAGATGGGGGCCATCATTGTGAAGCTCTATAAATGAAGCAGAGTTCACACAGCTTAGAAGAGAAACTGACATTCCAGAACCTATTGTTTACAAGATCCTATCTTCCCTAGGGTCAAGTGGTTGGCAAGTGACCAAAAGACCAGATTCAAGCCCATTTCTGCTCTGCCACAGTTCTCGAAGGAATACCCTATACAAAGCTTTTCCCAGAAATCATGTGATTTCTTGAATTAACTTAACTCAAGGAATTCTGACCATGAATCTAGGCTTGTTCTCAGCATTATAAACAAGGAAAACAAGCTAGAGTACCTAATGTCAAAAATATTTAAAATTTGAGGCAATAGGGCTAAAACATATGAAACAATGATTGACACAATCTCAAATATATTTGAAAGCTTAAAAATGTGACTGTGAGTAAAATGAACATTTAGACTCCACTTTCTATGCTGTAATAGCAACTGATCGTCTTATATGCCTTTGCTTAAAACAAAAGAATAATATATTTTCTCTCTTACGAAGACACAGTAAAAACAATCTTTCCAATCTGTGTGGTTACTGTTGTTCAGTTGCTAAGTCATGTCTGACTCTTTGCAATCTGTACCCACCAGGATAAAGACACACTGATAATATATTTAAGTTCTAGTAATAAAAGGATGTGTCAGCATCCTTACCACCTAAAGACCATAAATAGCACAGCCTGCTCAGTCTCCTGAAAGATGTTCTGAGAGTTCACACCCAATTCCATTAAGCGCTAGTCCCAACCTGATTTATATACGATTAGGAGATACACGTGTCCTTGGATTGTCCTCTCCCTAAAACATATTAATGAGCTGGTAAGGCAGCTCTATACTGCACCTTTCAAACCTTTTCTTCTATCATAATTTCTCTCTCTCTCCTACTTACATTGTCTAAAGGGAGAATAATTTCATTTATATATATGCTGAGCTCTCAACACTGACTCAAATGGATTGCTCCAAAATTCATCCTAGAACTTGACTCAGAAATCTATTTTGCAAGGTAATTCATTTATGGTCTTCCTCAAAGTCTAAATTTTGGCACGATGATTTATTCACATTGAAGGGAAAGAAAACAAAAAAGAAAGATGCTAATTGTTTTCTCCCCAAGGCAAAACATTCTTTTATTTACTTTTTAATCATGTACTGAGACTAAGACACATTTTCTCATGCATTTTGCCTCATGAAGAAGTTTCCGAATTAGAAAAATCTAGTCTCAGAATTAAAAAAAAAAAAAAAAAGCCGATTCTCAATATAGGCACTATTGCCATTTTGGTCAAGAAAATGTTTCATTGTGTAAGTTGGTCTCACATATTTGAAGGGTACTTATTTTCCTTGGGCTTTATCCACTAACTGCCATGAATGTCTCCAGTCAGGGTGAAAACACAGTACTCCCTTCCCACCTCCAAGGTACACATTTCAAAACAACTGCACAGCGTTGTAATGACCCAGGTTGAGAACCTTTCAGTTCAGTTCAGTTCAGTTGCTCAGTGATGTTCCACTCTTTGCGACCCCATGAATCACAGCACACCAGGCCTTCCTGTCCATCACCAACTCCCGGAGTTCACCCAAACTTATGTGCATCGAGTTGGTGATGCCATCCAGCCCTCTCATCCTCGGTCGTCCCCTTCTCCTCCCACCCCCAATCCCTCCCAGCATCAGGGTCTTTTCCAATGAGAACCTTTACAACTACCTAATTCAGAAATAAATGAAGAGAGACTAGGAAATACTTGATGCTTTGCTCAAAGATACAGAGCTAGTAAATATAAAAATGTGACTTTCCATTTAATGTTATTTCTATTTTTCTCTGCAGAGAACTATTTCATAAAATCAGCCATACAGAGTGAAATGATATCTTGGGATGTAATCTAAGACTGATTCTACAGAGACATAACCCAAATTAAAAATATACCTTCAAAAACTGATGAAAACATGTGACTTTTCACTGACTTAATGGACATGAGTTTGAGCAAATTCAGGAGACAGTGAAGGACAGGGAAGCCTGGCACACTGCAGTCCAATCACAAAGAGTCAGACAAGACTTAGCGACTGAACAATAACAAAAGCAACCTATTTAAAATTAGATGAATAATGAATTGGAAAGAGTGAGAGAGCAAGTAAGTATAGGTTAGAATATCTTCTTGGACTTTAAGTAGGTGTATGAACTTAAGGAATCCTTACATGATTTCTCCAGATCCCAGTTTCTCCATACTAAAATGACATATTTGAGTCATATTATTCTTAAAGACTTGCCCTCTGTTAGAAATGCCTGCCTTTATTCAAGTCTGTCTTATACTATACAAAGATAAGTAAGTGAATTTCATATTCTTATAAGACCCTTCTATTTATGCAAATTTTTCTACTACAGACAGGGAGTAGTTTTCTGGTGAAACAAATAACCTGGAAAACAAGACTATATCATGTATATCCAATAGTACAATTCATTCCTTCATCAAACATTTGCAACTATAAGTATGCTTTCTTGTTGCACGTTGTTGGCACACATAGGAATTAGATACTTCTATTGATATCAAGGAAACCATAGCCTGATCAAGGGATTTTTAATATATATATAAACAAATTACTATAAGGCAAATAAACAAGTATTATAATTATAAATATAGTTATTATACTAAGCAATATATTGTACTTACCACTAAACATTTATTTGCTGATTAAACAGATACATCAATATGGATATGAAATACTAAAATACTTTAGAAAGAATAATATTCTAGTTAATAAACAACTTAAGGTGATACAACATCCAATGACCATTTACCCCCATAACTCCTACCTGCTAAAGTGAACATAAAAATAATAATAATTATGGGTTTTAGAGTCAGAAAAAACTTGGATTGAATTCTAGCTTTCCCATTTAGAAGTTAGGTGGCCTTTGACAAATTCCATCATACTTAGAGCTTGAATCATCATTTTTAAAGTAAGGAGAATTGTTGAAAGCAATAAATAAAGTCAATCATATAAAGTGACAAGTTCACAAAATGCCCTTATAAATATTAAGTATCTTTCATTTTTCAGTGTGGAAAAATTTAGTCTTTCACATGCGTTCAGTAGTAGCATTTTTATGGAAGATTTTATTTTCCAAAAATACTTGTAATCTGTTTCTATTCCACATGCTCTTGTAGAATCTTGTCACTTTCCTATTAAGAAGTAGAGTCTATGTCCCCTTCTCTTGAACTTGGGCAGTCCTCTGTGACATGGCTCAATTAATAGAATATGATGAAGGTGATTCTATATTCAAAACAGTCTTACAAGGAGAGGTAGCTTCTGCCTAGCTTGCTCACCCTCTTAGAGTATGTATCCTTGTACCCTAACAAACAACACATAATATTTTAGATGCTCTGATGGAGCTATGGTGGAAAGACTCCATAGAGAAATTACATAAACTTAGAAACAGCAAAAGAACCCAAGCTAGAAAAAGATATTCTACAACCATTTTCTGACTTTCAGATAAAAATGTTCAAAGCCCTAAATGTTCTCATTGTTATTAACAGTCTAAGTCAAAGCACATAATAACAATAAGAAATAAACAGCTCTTCTCACCTAATAATTTGAAAATTATCAGTGAAATTGATTTAAATAATAAACAATAGGCATAAGTGAAAACTTGGAGAATAAAACAAAAATCTTCAAATAATAAAAGGAAAGAAATGCCCATAAGAAAAAAAAGAATTTTGAAACAGAATTGTAAGCTTTCTATTCTTTAGTTCATATGTACTTTGCAGCTATTTTGTTAAGCTGTATTCACTATTGTTTTAGATATGCAATGAAAAATATAAACTAATGTGATACACTGAGAGATAATATTTATGCAGGCAGAAGTAGGGAAAATACTGAATTACGAAAAAGTACTCATGTTGTTACATTATTAGAAGCTTAAAACACTAGAGCAGGTAATTTTTCTCCTCAAAAAAATTTGGTGGAAAATACACTAGAAGTTTATTACTCATGATGTCAGCACTTTTGCCTAAATTAATTTATATATCAAAATATGGCTTCTCTTCAAAACATAGGACTCCGAAATCAAGAAATCTAGGTATTTTCAATAAAACAAATAAACAACAAGAACAACTATAATAAGGATGGACTGGGATAAGTACTAAAAATTATACATTTAGGAGTTAGGCTAGAGTTTAAATTATGGCTTCATTCAATGCCATCTGTGTAGCTTTGGGCAAGCTGCTTAACTTTTCTCAGACTTAATTTCCCACATAAAAGCAGTAAAATAATACCTTTACTCAACAGATTCTTATAAAGAGTAAGTGGAAAATATATAAAGTTCTTAACATAGAACATAGTACATATTTGGAGCTCAATGTTTTAGTTCCTTTCAAGCTATCTCTATAGACACAGAGCTAGGCAAGAGTACTGGACTGGGTTGCCATTTCCTGCTCCAAGGGGTCTTCCTAACCCAGAGATCAAACCCAGGTCTCCTGCATTGTAGGCAGATGTTCTTACTGTCTGAGCCACCAGGGAAATCCAGGAAAGACTAGGTATAACTTAAAGATGACTTTTTAAGGGGCTTCCCTGGTAGCTAAGCTGGTAAAGAATTGCCTGCAATATTATTGAGGTGATCAATTTGCTATATACACAAAAATCCAACTATTATGCTATACACCTAAAACTAATATAATGCTATATGTTAATTATAATACCTCAGTTTTAAAAAGAAAATAATACCATTCACAGTCCTCAAAAGCAATAAATTTATTAAAAATAAATTTACTCAAGGAGGTGAAATATCTATACACTAAAAACTACAAAATTTTGATGGAAGAAATAGAAAGCAAAAATAAATGTAAAGATATTCTGTGTTCATGGATAGGAAGAATTAATATTGTTAAAATGCCCATACCATCCAAAGCAATCTATAGATCTAATGCACTCTCTATTAAAATGCCAATGGCATTTTTCTGAAATAGAAGAAACATTCTTAATAACTGTATGGAATGACAAAAGACACTGAATAGTTAAGACTATTCTAGAAAATAAGACTAAAACCAGACTGAAAAGTTACAGTAATCAAAGGTATGGTAGTGACATAAAAATAGAGACACAGACCAATGCAACAGAATCAAAAGCACAGAAATAAACAATAATCCCTTGTGTATATGGATAATTTCTATTTGACAAAAGAGTCAAGAATACTTAATGGGAAAAGGATAGCCTCTTTAGTAAATGGTATTGGGAAAACTGGATAACAACATGCAGAAGAATAAAATCCCTTATGATTATACAGTGGAAGTGAGGAATAGATTTAAGGGCCTAGATCTGATAGAGTGCCTGAAGAACTATGGAATGAGGTTCGTGACATTGTACGAGAGACAGGGATCAAGACCATCCCCATGGAAAAGAAATGCAAAAAAGCAAAATGGCTGTCTGGGGAGGCCTTACAAATAGCTGTGAAAAGAAGAGAAGCTAAAAGCAAAGGAGAAAAGGAAAGATATAAGCACCTGAATGCAGAGTTCCAAAGAATAGCAAGAAGAGATAAGAAAGCCTTCTTCAGCGATCAATGTAAACAAATAGAGGAAAAGAACAGAATAGGAAAGACTAGAGATCTCTTCAAGAAAATTAGAGATACCAAGGGAACATTTCATGCAAGGATGGGCTCGATAAAGGACAGAAATGGTATGGACCTAACAGAAGCAGAAGATATTAAGAAGAGGTGGCAAGAATACACAGAAGAACTGTACAAAAAAGATCTTCACGACCCAGATAATCATGATGATGTGATCACTCATCTAGAGCCAGACATCTTGGAATGTGAAGTCAAGTGGGCCTTAGAAAGCATCACTACGAACAAAGCTAGTGGAGGTGATGGAATTCCAGTTGAGCTGTTTCAAATCCTGAAAGATGATGCTGTGAAAGTGCTGCACTCAATATGCCAGCAAATTTGGAAAACTCAGCAGTGGCCACAGGACTGGAAAAGGTCAGTTTTCATTCCAATTCCAAAGAAAGGCAATGCAAAAGAATGCTCCAATTACCGCACAATTGCACTCATCTCACATGCTAGTAAAGTAATGCTCAAAATCCTCCAAGCCAGGCTTCAGCAATACGTGAACCGTGAACTCCCTGATGTTCAAGCTGGCTTTAGAAAAGGCAGAGGAACCAGAGATCAAATTGCCAACATCCGCTGGATCATGGAAAAAGCAAGAGAGTTCCAGAAAAACATCTACTTCTGCTTTATTGACTATGCCAAAGCCTTTGACTGTGTGGATCACAATAAACTGTGGAAAATTCTGAAAGAGATGGGAATACCAGACCACCTAACCTGCCTCTTGAGAAATCTGTATGCAGGTCAGGAAGCAACAGTTAGGACTGGACATGGAACAACAGACTGGTTCCAAATAGGAAAAGGAGTGCGTCAAGGCTGTATATTGTCACCCTGCTTATTTAACTTTGAGAGATTGTAATGAGCAATGAGGCCGGGCGTGCTGAGATTCATGGGGTCGCAAAGAGTCAGACGCGACTGAGCGACTGAACTGAACTGAATCTTTTACTCCTAACAAAAATCAACTTAAAACCATTATAGACACTTGAACATAAGACTTGAATTCATAAAACTGCTAGAATAAAAATATAAAATGAGATCATTGATGTTGTCTTGGCAATGATTTTTGGGTATGATACCCAAAGCACAAGCAATAAAAGCAAAACTTAATAACAAACTGAAAAACTTCTATACAACAAAAGAAACAATCAACAAAACGAAAATACAGCCTACAGAATGGGAACATTATTTTCAAATCATATATTTTATAGGGGTTAATATCCAAAATATATAAAGAACTCATATAGTTCAATAGCAAAAAATTAAATCAACAATTGATTTAAAAACTGGCAGAAGGATAGACATTCGCCCCCCGCCCCCACACACACAAAACAACTGAGTAGTCAACAGTATTGAGGGAAGTATGGAGAAAAGGGAATACTTCTGCACTGTTGGTGGAAAAATAAACTGGTATAGCCATTTTGAAACAATATGGAGTTTCTTCAAAAAGTTAAAAGTGGGACTATCATATGATCCAGCAACTCCATTTCAAGGTATATATTCAAAGGAAAGAAAACCGAATATTGATACATCTGCACTCCTGTGTTCATTGCTATATTACTCATAATATTCGAAATATGGAAAAAAACGAAGTGTCCATAAGTTCAGTTCAGTCACTCAGTCGTGTCCTATTCTTTATGACCCCATGCAGCATGCCAGGCCTCCCTGTCTATCACCAACTTCCAGAGTTTACTCAAACTCATGTCCATTGAGTTAGTGATACCATCCAACCATCTTATCCTCTGTTGTCCCCTTCTCTTCTTGTCCTCAGTCTTTCCCAGCATCAAGGTATTTTCAAATGAGTCAGTTATTTGCATCAGGTGGCCAAAGTATTAGACTTTCAGCTTCAGCATCAGTCCTTTCAATTAATATTCAGGGTTGATTTCCTTCAGGATGGACTGTTTGGATCTCCCTGCTGTCCAAGGGACTCTCAAGAGTCTTCTCCAACACCACAGTTCAAAAACATCAATTCTTCGGCGCTCAGCTTTCTTTATAGTCCAACTCTCACATCTATACATGAGTACTGGAAAAAACCATAGCTTTGACTAGATGGACCTTTGTTGGCAAGGTAATGTCTCTGTTTTTTAATATGCTGTCTAGGTTGGTCACAACTTTTCCTCCAAGGAGTAGGCATCTTTTAATAAGCATATAAATAGAAAAAGAAGGTGTCAGGTACACACAGTGGAATATTACTCAGCCATTAGAAAGTAGGAAATCCTGTAACTTACTCCAACATGGATAGACCATGAGGGCATTACATTGAGTCAAATAAGAGAAAAAGACTATATGATCTAAAACCTAAGTTCATAAAACAGTAGAATGGTGGTTGTCAGGAACTGGAAGGGTGGGAGAAATAGGGATATGTTAGTCAAAAGGTACAAACTCCCAGAAGATAAGTAAGTTTGGGGGCTGTAAGGTACAGCATGGCAATTATAATTCACAACACTGCATTTTATCCTTGAAAGTTGCTAAGAGAGTAAATCTTAAATGTTCCCACAGCAAAAAAGAAACAGTAACTAGTGTGGTCATGTTTGTGTTAGCTAATGTTAAATAGTAATAATTTTGCAATATGTAAGTGTATGAAATAAACACACTGTACACCTTAAGCTTAGTTAGTTCAGTCACTAAGTAAAAAAAAAAAAAAAGAAAAAACAAACAAAAAAATGTTTATAGCTTCACCTGTGATATCTTAATTCAATCCCTCTCTCCAGCACACTCTGAAGAGTCACATGAGTCCTTTTCCCCAATATTTGTGACTCTACCCATGTGCAAGGGAGAAATTCCTACCCAGACATTAATAATGCAGTACTTACTTGCTTCTTTCTTTGGTTTTTCAGCTTAGATTCCCATAAGAGATAAATAGGTAAGTAAAAGGATTTATACTCAAAAGCCTCACCCTGAGCTCTAAGATCTCTTGGCTCCATATATCTCTCTTGGTGCACCCCAATCCTATCTTGATTCCATAACCAGCATTCTCTACCTCTGTGTCAGGACTACTCTGTGTTGTTGGAGAAAAACCAATGAATGAAAATCAAGTGAATTCAAGAATTCATTAGGAATTGCACCAGACTTAGCCCCTGCAACTGCTAACTTCAGTGGGGCCTCCATCACTGACAAGGCATCCTGAGTCTTCTATTTCAGGCCTTCTGTATTTCTTCTGTCTTACGCTCTTCCTCCTGCCCCCAATTCCTCCCAGCATCAGAGTCTTTTCCAATGAGTCAACTCTTCTCATGAGGTGACCAAAGTACTGGAGTTTCAGCTTTAGCATCATTCCTTCCAAAGAACACCCAGGGCTGATCTCCTTCAGAATGGACTGGTAGATAAACAACACTCTTTGAAGTTAAAAGGCAACTTCCTGCTTCCATACCTACATATCCATCCACAATCGTATGTAAATCCTTTCTTCTGGATTCAGAACAATGCTATCTATCTTCTTCCTTAAAGACAGTTAAAACTTTTATTTTCTGAAAATTATTTTTAGCTTCTAGTCAAAAGAGTGTCAGAGGACATTGGTAATGCTTAGGGAAATCACCAATAAGGCTGAAAATGACTGAAATGAATATTTGTCAAAGTTACAAAAGGAGTAAATGCCAAAATCAAGTGTGAATTGACATTGTTCTTCAGATTGGCATATTTAAAAGTGTGCCCTTTTGTGACATGGTCCATTTTACCTCTGAAAATTCTTATTTACAACACCCACATTCATATACCATTTTATAATTTGATAAATTTAATTTTCTAAATACATTATCCTATTTGTAGTCATAAAATATAACATTTATATTGCTCCAACATTTAATGTTTAATTATAGAAGACTATCTAAACCACAAAATTCTATAAAACAATTATCCTTCAATTAAAAAAAATTTTTTAAGACTCTAATAAAAAATGTATTTATTCCAATGAGAAACTAAATTGTGGTGTTTTTTAAGCCACCTCCACTTGCTGTGCCAAGTAGCTGTTTTCAACTGCCACCTTTCATAATTTAGAGCATTAATTACTTGACCTCAAAACATATGTGGACACTGTCTTAAATTCATAGGGTGGTGAGATATCATGCTTGATAAAAGGGTGGAAAGAATATAATTTACAAATTTTGGCAAAATTTAGGTCTCCAGCTTCAATAAACTTTTCCAAGTAAGATTATGAAGCTCAAAATGCAGAGCTTGGCATTCAGAAAACACTAAAGAGGTATACTAAATAACTATTTTTCTTCTATGTCAAGAATTTTTCCCCAGTTTTGACCAAATGTTAAATGGAACTCCATACCATGAATTTACCTCTCAATAATTTTAAATTCAAAACTCTTTTAACAGTTTATGGTAACTTATCTCATGGAAATAGTATGGAATAACAATGCTACTTTATTGACTCTATAAAATGAGCTAGAATTATAAATTAAGAATACCTCTGAAAAATTACATTGCAATAAAACAATTAAATTTATGATTAAAAAATTGTTTATTTCAGAAAGTAATTTTAAATAATAAAAAAGTTTAAAAAAAAACTATAGGTAAAATAAAAACCTACAGGTAAGTATCATTACTAAATTACCATGTTGTTCTTACTGAAATTAATTCAGGATTATGTCATATAATAATTACATTGTCAATGATCTTTGTTCTTAATAGCCAAAATTCTAGAAGCTAGGAATATATAACTTGTGTAAGTATTTCTTTCTTTGACATTTATTTCATTATCAGTCTCAGGCAGTAAGCTTCACTCAGGAGAGCAATCTATCAAAAACTTTGTGTTGAACATTTACTGTGTTATTGTACTATTTTTCCCTCAATCTCTTAACAGTTCACTCCTTTTTTCACCTTCTGTTCTTCTGCCTCACAGAGATAGATATCTAGTGCCTTAATCTCTTCACTTTCTCTCAATTTACAGGTCCCTTTTGATCTTTTTCTTCTTATCCAGCTTGAACCTAATGACTTTTCATTTGAACTATTGTCTCACAAATATCTTTGATTCTTGTTAGTTCAAATGTATCTGCTCAGCAAAGCCAAACCCTCAGATCATTGCTGTAACTGCTCTTTCCACCCAGATGCTGAAGTTTTGTGGGAAAGGGAATCACCCTATTCTGCTAATAGTAAATTCTACACAGTCTTAGCTTTCATAATCAGTTGGGCACTATTTCATAATCAGTTGGGCAGCTTTCTCTCTCATTTCCCTCAAAACAAAGAAAGAAAGAAAGGTTTCTAAATCATTACCATCTTCCCCCAAGTCCTTAATCACCATACACGCTCATTTTGACACAGTAGAAAGTCCTCTCCCTTGCTGAGAACACTTGTGGCCATTAGCTGTGTTCTCTCTGCACACACACATCACACTCAGACCTGGAAAGCTAACGGATGGCCACAGTCAGCCTCATCATACTCCCTTCCGTATTCTCTTCTGTTCTCCTCTGCCTCGCATATTAGAGGCTGGCAAACTATGGCCCATGAATCAAGTCTGGCTTGCTGCTTGTTTTTGTAAATAAAAACTTTGAAAGTACCATGCCCATTTTTTTTTTTACATATTATTTATGGTGGCTTTTATTTTATAATGACAGACTTGAGTGGTTTCTACAGAGACAACATGGCCTGCAAAGCCTAAAATATTTACTATCTAGCACTTTACTGAAAGTTTGCTGCCCTCTGATTTACATAGTCAACATCTTCCCCTATCTGGATCTTTTTATTTAGCCTAAAAATATGGCCCTTGTCTTTTCTAGTCTAAAAGTGTTTGTTTGGGGTAGGGGAGCATTAGCTCAAAGTCTCTACAGTGAAAGTAAAAGTTACTCCGTCATGCCCGACTCTTTGCAACCCCATGGACTATACAGTCCGTGGAATTCTCCAGGCCAGAATACTGGAGTGGGTAGTATCTCCCTTCTCCAGGGGATCTTCCCAACCCAGGGATCAAACCCAGGTCTCCCGCATTGCAGGCAGATTCTTTACCACCTGAGCCACAACACTCTGCAGGAATATACCAGTTTCTCTCTTTCCTTTCTAAAGAAACAAAGAACACTCAGGATGACTGGTACATTCTCTTCCTTTACATTTTTCATTTGTCCCTTTGCCATGTAATCTGACTTTTGCCCATACTCCCTTTTTGAAATTAATCACACAATAGTAATGATGACCTTCTGCATGTCAATCTTAAAAAAATTAATAACCTATCTTTAAGTACTTTCCCCTTAAAACTCTGTAACCTAATATTCTTAACAAAGAGTGCTTATCAGGGTCATCTCTACAGGCATCCACACCTATGTCACAAACGAGAATTACTCTTTACATTTTACTGACTCTCAGATAAGGGATTAATAATACTATTCCAACTGGGGAAAAAGTAGTCAAGTAACTGGAACAAAATACTGCAGAAAATAAGAGAAGAATACCTAGTCTAGATATCTGTCAAAATACAATCTCCATCCTGACCATACAGGATGCAAACAAACCCTTGCCCTATGCAGAGTACGTCCACCTTGACCACTCTTCCTTCTCTCTCTTCTGAGTTACTGTCATCAATTAGCTAATAAAAAATAAAAAGAAAAAAACTGACCAAAGGAAGTCTAGGACATCTTGGAGAACAAGATTTCTTTTCCGTTATCTCTTGGAATGAAGAATAACAACATGCTGCTGCTGCTGCTACGTCGCTTCAGTCATGGCCGACTCTGTGCAACCCCATAGACGGCAGCCCACCAGGCTCCCCCGTCCCTGGGATTCTCCAGGCAAGAGTACTGGAGTGGGGTGCCATCGCCTTCTCCAGAATAACGACATATAAGGAACAAAAAGCCTTGTTTCTTTTAAAAAATTGACAGTCCCATAGATTAATGCCATACATGTATTTGGCAGAGATGTGAAATACCCTTCCAAGGATCTAGATAATTAATTAAAATGTTCACTCCTCATAATGACATTTGGTCTAGGATATGTTCATAAAAATTAAATCTCTATACCAATAATACAGACACAGTTATTTCATATGTGATTTCCATATTTCTCAAGCTGAAATGAGAGAAAGCATAGTGAAGAAACATTATGTGCTTTCTTTTAGGGTAGGAAGGTGAATAGTCAGTAGGAAATTGAGATGATTAATCAAAATTTCTATTTCTCATGATGTTGACTGGTACAGGATATGCACCCAGAAATTTTCTATTAAAGTGGCCATAAAAACAAAAAGGGACACACAAACATACAAAAGCACTGACATATCAACCAATAATTTACATCTAGGTAAGAGGAAAATATTCTCTCTATAGTTTCTAAACAGTGAGAACAGATTGAGTAACTATCTCTATTGACATATGCTTTGACTTCTAAAAAGAACAAAATCAGATTCAAAAATCTGGTGGAAAGACACATATTTCAACTTCTACTCTGTATCTATACCAAAGATATGTGAATCTGTGCCTCTAAGTAAATCACCAATCTCACAGAGGAAAATTCTTTAAGAGCAGATCAGATTTATACCCTTTCCATACCTCTGCCTTCCAGTCTTTCATTCTCAAAATCATAATTTTATTGGGATACTTTAACATGCATCATTATGCTCTGTTGATCCAAGCAAGTAAACTTAAGAGTTAAAGAACTGTCACAATACAATTAATAAGACAGAGTTAATAAACAAAAATAAAATTTTTATCCCACAGAAAACATCCCTTCCTTTAACATATTCATGGAACTCTACTAAAGTTTATTACTTGTTAGACCACAAAAATCAGTTACTTTAAAATGTAAAGCTCATAAAGGCAATATTCTCTGATTGCAGCACTTCCCAGATAGTGCCAGGGGTAAAGAACCAACTTGCCAGCACATAAGGAGACAGGGGTTTAATCCCTGGGTCAGGAAGATTCATTGGAGAAGGACATGGCAACCCGCTCCATAGAACCCCTTGGACAGAGGAGCCTGGATAACTACAGCAGTCCACAGAGTCGCAAAAAAGTTGAACGTGACTGAAGCAACTTACCATGCACGCACAGTAATTTAAAAGTGAAAATTAAGAACTAATACATAGGAATAAAATTAAACAAGGGTAGCCTTTTCAAAATGAAGAAAAAATTATAAAAAATTGTAACTTTGTATGATGACAGAAGGTAACTAGATTTATCACCATGATTATTTTATAATGCATAGAAATAAATCATCATGTTGCATACCCAGGAAATATCGTTGTATCATAGATCAATGCTACTTCACAAACCAACCAAATAACCAAATAACTACTTCAACCAAATAACTCTTAGAAAAAGAGACCAGATTTATGGCTAACAGAGGTGGGGAGTGGAGTGTATGGGAAATTGGACGAAGGCAGTCAGAAAGTAAAAACTTTGTAAAATAAGTAAATACTAGGGATGTAAAGTACAAAATGATTAATATAATTAACACTGCTGTGCGTTATATGTGAAAGTTACCAAGAAAATAAATCCTAAAAGTTCTCATCACAAATATTTTTTTCTAGTTTTTTAATTTTGCATCTATACTACATGATGGATGGCCACCAAACTTACTGTGGTAATAATTTCATGATGGATGTAAGTCAAATCAATGTGCTATACACCTTAAACTTACACAACCCTGTATGTCAATTATATCTTAATAAAACTGGAAGAAAAACATTATATAATAGGAAATAAAATTATTATTCCAGGCCACTTAGAAAAACCATAAAAATGGGAATATAATGTATGACTTTTATGGAGTTCTTTTAAACATAGTCAGAGATAAGTTAATAGGCTTAAATGATTATTTTTTAAAAAATAAAATAAGATGTATTTATATTAAGATGTTAAAAAAAGTCACTAAAAATAAAAATAAAATGAAAAGAAGAAAATCCCAAAAAGGAAGTCAGAAACTAATGGGAACATAGAAAACTGATAAAGAAATAAAGCACTTGGTTCTTGGACTAGATAATAAAATTGATAAATGTATGGCAAATCTAATCAAGACAAAAAAAGAGAGATATGTTTCAGCACTAAGGAAAAGAATATAACCACTAACACAAAAAATGATATGTAAAACTATAAGAGAATTGTGTACATGTTACTGTCCAAATAAATATAAATGACAATAAATGTAAAGTAGGCATTTTGTCACCAGATTAAAGACTTGTGTTTGAATGTAGACAAGGCAGTGCAATAGTTACATAATCTTAAATTTCTTAAATTCCCTAACTGCTGTAACCACATTTCATCCATCTATGAATGGGAACTTAGACTATCCAAAATAAATAGAAATGTTTTGAAAAGTATTGCTTATGTTATTGTCATCACTGTTGTCATGACCTCTTCATCCTCACTATTAATACTATCTCTGATTAATGCTTAATATGTATCTAAACAAGTTAAAATATGAAAGATTTGCTTTTCTATTCTAATCCATATTTTAATCGCTTCATAACAACCAGGCTCAGAACAGGCTGTTTACTTTATTATTAATTTTCCACTGAATTGCAAGTATTGGCAACATTCATTACTTCAATAACATATCCTCTGGGCCAGGGGTGAGGAGAGTAGAATCTTACCTGATTTACAAGACCTATAAGCGTTCATAATGTAGTGCTTTAAGAGCTATGTAACTGTCATTAAATAAATACACAGGCATCAAATCTATGAGAAAATGAAGAACCTGAGGTAAACAAATTTGATACAAAAAAAAGTCAGGAATATTTTTTTCTCATTTTTATTAGTAAACAGGAAGGTTTCATATAAACCTATGAGATCTGAAAACAAGAAGAGTGTTGTCCTTTTAAGTTCATAAATCTTCAGTTCAGTTCAGTCGCTCAGTTGTGTCCGACTCTTTGCGACCCCATGAATTGCAGCACGCCAGGCCTCCCTGTCCATTATCAACTCCTGGAGTTCACTCAGACTCACGTCCATCGAGTCAGTGATGCCATCCAGCCATTTCATCCTCTGTCGTCCCCTTCTCCTCCTGCCCCCAATCCCTCCCAGCATCAGAGTCTTTTCCAATGAGTCAACTCTTCACATGAGGTGGCCAAAGTACTGGAGTTTCAGCTTTAGCATCAGTCCTTCCAATGAACACCCAGGACTGATCTCCTTTAGAATGGACTGGTTGGATCTCCTTGCAGTCTAAGGGACTCTCAAGAGTCTTCTCCAACACCACAGTTCAAAAGCATCAATTCATCAGTGCTCAGCTTTCTTCACAGTACAACTCTCATGTCCATACATGACCACTGGAAAAACCATAGCCTTGACTAGACGGACCTTAGTCGGCAAAGTAATGTCTCTGCTTTTCAAAATGCTATCTAGGTTGGTCATAACTTTCCTTCCAAGGAGTAAGCGTCTTAATAAATCTTAGCGTGAGACAAATAGAAAACCATTAAGACTGGATCATATATATATATGAAACATATATATACAGAAAATGAAGATTGAACACCAAAAAATTGATGCTTTCAAAGTGTGGTGCTGGAGAAGACTCTTGAGAGTCCCATGGACTGCAAAGAGATCAAACCAGTCAATCCTAAGGGAAATCAACCCTGAGTACTCATTGGAAGGACTAATGCTGAAGTTGAAGCTCCAAAACTTTAGCCACCTGATGTGAAAAGCCAACTCACTGGATAAAACCCTGATGCTGGGAAAGATTGAGGGCAAAAGGAGAAGGGGACAACAGAGGATGAGATGGTTGGATGGCATCACCAGTTGAATGAACATGAACTATATATATATATAGTTATATATATAGGATAGCATCACCAATTCAATGAACATGAACTATATCTATTATATATATAGTTTTCCTTTGGGTTTTAATGCAGGTTATTACTGTCACAGTTACATTAAGTGAAAAAGATGTAAAATTAAATTTTGAACTTCTGATAATATCTTATTTTAGGACAAATTACCAATCACTAGCTTAAAGCTTGTGTATTGGGGTCTATCAGGGGCAAAAACAAGTTGTTTTGTAGCATAATTGCAAAATGCCAAAAATAAAATATCATTGACCTTTGAACAAAAAGAGGATTAGGGGTACAGACCCTCTACACAGAGCAAAAAGGGGATTAGAGATGCTGTCCCCTTCACAGCTGCAAATCCATGTCTAATTTATAGTCAGAACTTCTCATATGCAGGCTGTCCATATCTAGGGCTCCTCATATCTCTGTTTCAGAGTCCACAGATTCAACCAATCACCAGTCAGGTAGTGCTATAATATTAACAATTGAAAAAAATTCACATATAAGTGTATTCATGCAGTTCAAATCTTTGTTGTTCAAGGGTCAACTGTAAAGCAAAATCCCACAAAACAAAAACTGGTATCTATGCCTACGTAACTATGCCTACCCATCTTCTCAGAGTAATCTATTTACACATTATACACACCTTAAGTTCATTAACACAATAAATATTTCTAGTGCACAAAAAAAATCCAGAGCTTAAAATAAATACAGACACAAGCAGCTTCCACCCTCAAAGAACTCACTGTCTGAAAGTTCAGAGGAAGAGTATAAAAATGAACAATTACAAAACTATATGATAGATGTTTGCTCTATCTATACATCTATTCTGTATCTATGACAGAGATACACTGATAATACTAGTAATTTATTGAGCATCATCTTAAGTTGCTGGACACTTTATAATTTTTGACATCCTCTCTAAACCTTTCTGTTAAGGATTATCATGCCTGAATTGAAGTTCATGGAGTTTAGATTTGTAAGTTGGTGAAGGCCTGATTAATGTTTTCATTAAATTGAGATATCTGAGAACTATCAGCTTTTGAAGTGAAAACAGAATGCACTGGTCTAAGGTTCTGAACTCGCCACATCTTGGCTTCTTGTTCTGAAAGCTGTCACTAATCAAATTGGTCTCATTGATTTCATTAAGTTTTGGGGGAGATCAATGGACTGGAAGAAACACAAGCTGGAATCAAGATTGCAGGGAGAAATATCAATAACCTCAGATATGCAGATGACACCACCCTTATGGCAGAAAGTGAAGAGGAGCTAAAAAGCCTCTTGATGAAAGTGAAAGAGGAGAGCGAAGAAGTTGGCTTAAAGCTCAACATTCAGAAAACGAAGATCATGGCATCTGGTCCCATCACTTCATGGGAAATAGACGGGGAAACAGTGGAAACACTGTCAGACTTTATTTTGGGGGCTCCAAAATCACTGCAGATGGTGACTGCAGCCATGAAATTAGAAGACGCTTACTCCTTGGAAGAAAAGTTATGTCCAACCTAGATAGCATATTCAAAAGCAGAGACATTACTTTGCTGACTAAGGTCCGTCTAGTCAAGGCTATGGTTTTTCCTGTGGTCATGTATGGATGTGAGAGTTGGACTATGAAGAAGGCTGAGCGCCAAAGAATTGATGCTTTTGAAGTGTGGTGTTGGAGAAGAATCTTGAGAGTCCCTTGGACTGCAAGGAGATCCAACCAGTCCATTCTGAAGGAGATCAACCCTGGGATTTCTTTGGAAGGAATGATGCTAAAGATGAAACTCCAGTACTTTGGCCACCTCATGCAAAGAGTTGACTCACTGGAAAAGACTCTGATGCTGGGAGGGATTGGGGGCAGGAGGAGAAGGGGATGACAGAGGATGAGATGGCTGGATGGCATCACGGACTCAATGGACGTGAGTCTGAGTGAACTCCGAGAGATGGTGATGAACAGGGAGGCCTGGCATGCTGTGATACATGGGGTCGCAAAGAGTTGGACACGACTGAGCGACTGAACTGAACTGAACTGATGACAAAGTTACTGAAAAGAAGACAATATTACACCATTTATAAAATGAGATACAAGGTTACAGAGGTGAAGGTCTGCAGAAGTTTTAGAACCTAGGTCAAGCAACCAAAGACCCAGGAACTAGTACAGGATGGGAAATGAATCTGAAACAATTTTACTTATGTAAAACAGTTTAAACATTACAGCCTTTGCAAAACAACCTCAAGGTAAATGGCACTGAAACTATGGTTTTTCTATTTTATTTGTGCTACAGTAACAGTTAAAACACAAGCCAAGTAGGAAGGTGAAGTCGCTCAGTCGTGTCCGACTCTTTGCAACCCCATGAACTGTAGCCTACCAGGCTCCTCCGTCCATGGGATTCTCCAGGCAAGAATACTGGAGTGGGTTGCCATTTCCTTCTCCAGGGATTTTCCCGACCCAGGGATCGAACCCAGGTCTCCCGCATTGGGGGCAGACGCTTTAACCTCTGAGCCACCAGGGAATTAAGCCAAGTAGAAAACTATCTAATTTTTCCTTCTTAATTCAATCAGCAAAGACAAGAAATTTACATAATGTAGGCCCCCAAAGCAAGATTTTCCTTCCATAGTATATTCCTGAGCCCAAAGAAAATGAATAATTGCCTTGACTCCTCACTGCATCTTGTCTATGCATCCACCATCTGCCTTTAACATGCAGAAAGAGTCACTTGTAGTAAAATAAAATCATCTAAGAGCTTTATAAGTAATTTTTTTCCCTCTATATTCCTGTTGCTACCCTCTCTAAACATTAGCTTAAGTTTCCTGAACTTACTCTCTTTGGAACTCTGACTTTCCTGCAAACATTTCATTCTAAGTTTTGTTTTCGGCTTCCTTAACATATTGTCATAAATTCAGGTCTCAAAATGTCTGCAGAAGGACCTGAAGATACTCTTTCCATAGGGCAAGAGCATTCTGTCAAAACAAATTATACAGCAGAAACTAGAGAAATAAGAAAAATTAGACAGCAAAATATACCACGGATTTAAAAAAAATAATGTTTACTCAACTTTATTAAGTCTTTACTTTGAAAACCACCACAGTACTCACATGCAAGCAACTTTTAATTATTCGGTCCTAAATTAAGTCCATATTTGGTTGTGAATTAACAACCATTGAGAAACATTTTAAAAGTAAATGCATTCTGTAACTGTTGATGGATTTTCCACTGTGTACAGAACACACACACACACACCCATTATACCATGACAATACCACATCTTTTGTATATTTAAGTATACAAGGAGTATTGGCAAATTCATTTAATACAGAGGACAATAAGAAATTTCTTCCCATTGATGCTTCAATTCTGAACACATAATACTATTGACATCTGGCCTCAGGCCCTGACTAGAAGAGTTATCATAAAAAAATGCTGTTGAAGTTTAGCTTTCCTCAGTGAAATGTTAGAATCACAAAAGTCTAATAAAGCTTTGTATATGATTAAATGCTAATAGTTGTAACTGAGGCCAGACCACTTTGATACAAAATAATAATTTAAGAAATTTAGTTTCCCTAAATGAGGAAAACTATAGCTTTATTGAGAGACACAAAATATGTAGAGACATAACATATTCTTATATAATATTACTTAATACAATTAAAATGTCCCTCATTACCAATTTAAAACATAAAGCTAATTCAACTCTAATTAGAATTGCAAAAATACTGGACAAAATCATTCTGAAATTTATAAGAATAACTCTTTGGTAACTGCAGAGGACATCTGTAAAAGTAGACAAAGAACAGGGTTTTGTACATTTCAATATTAATCTTACTCAAAAGCTACCTTACTTAACTAGTATGGAACAAAAGTATATCCATAGAACAAAATTTAGAAATAGTTCCAAATGTAGGTCGGGATTCAACATATGATTTGATGTGAATTCCACCCTGGACTGTGAAAAGATGATTTACTCAAAAAAAGTTTTAAACACACATAGCTATCTATTTGCTATAGACAAAATAAGATACTTCACACTTAATCCAAAAAGAAATTTAGGATGATTTAGTGATCTAAATGTAAATAATAAGACAATAAAGATTTTGGAATAAATGCCTGAAGATATTTTTATAACCTTGGTGGCACAGAAGACTGTCTTAAATATAATTAGAATCCAGAAGCGAAAAGAAAAATTAACATTTACACTTTTAACTACATAAAAGTTAAATTTTTCTGAGTTTAAAGTAAAAAGCAGCAAAAATCAGGTCAAACTACAAATAACAAACTGAAAGAAGCTACTTCTCAAACTTACAGTAGTTCAAATAGTAAGAGTCCTAATACCAAGAAAAGGGCAAGTTAGAAAAGAATACTCTAGAAAAACAGACAAAAGATATGAACAGAAATTCTGTAATAAAGAAATTATGGCTCCCAAGCACAATTATAGCAAGATATGTGAATTAAAATACTATAGTACTATTTTCACACTTAATAAAAAATTTAAAAACATTAGCTGTATCTAGCATTCTGAGAAATGTGTAGAAATGAAAACTTTCATACAGCTTTAAAGTCTTATTGAAGGACAATCTGATAGTATCTTTTAATATTTGAAAACAAGTACACTGACCTTGCAGTTTCATTCCTAGGAATATGCTTTATGGAATATTTTCCTATAAGCACAGAGCTGTAATTCTATGTTCAATATGATATTGTTCCCAATAGCAAAGCATTATAAATAATATGTGTTCATTAATGGAGAAATGTTTGAATAAACTGCAGCTTGTCCATATAAAATAATAGGTAGCTACAACTAAAAGAAAGCAGTAGGACTAATGACTTAAAAAGAGGTCTATGATATCTGTCTCTTATACACATCTAGTCCATCCTTAGTCAGAGACATCCCCCTGGAAATACAAGCTGGTGTGTGCTCCTTATTATGTTTCAAACAGTATATCCCAGAAAAAAACTTCATACAAGCATTGGGGAAAAGTAAAAGAGTAGAAAATAATTTTATAAAACTGAGATCACCTCTTTGCCAATTGACAACATCATTGCTTGATTTTGTGGTTCGGTGGTGGTTGTGTCCTGCTCTTAGGACCCCATGAACTGTAACCCACCAGGCTCCTCTGTCCATGGGATTTTCCAGGCAAGAATACTGGACTGGGTTTCCATTTGCTTCTCCAGGGAATCTTTCTGACCCAGGGATTAAACCTGCATCTCCTGATTCTCCTGCACTGCAGGTGGATTCTTTACCACTGAGCCACCAGGGAAGCCCTGTCTCTTATACACATCTTTTATTTTCTCATATTGATTTCACCTTACACTGATATTTACTAATTTTTCTCATATTTCATTTTTATTCATTATTATTTCTTTTCCTTTTTGGTTTAAGTTTGGCTTTATTTTCAATTTTTATTTTTTAAGAGTAAAAGCATTTGTGTTTACAATTTTCTCTGAGAGCAGCTTTAGCTATACCATAAGTTCCTATGTAAAGTGTTATCCTTTAAGATTTCTGGGTAATCTATAATTTCAGATTTGTTTCTCTTTCATTTTTATATACAATGGCTATTTTTTAGAGTGTTATTTCATTTTCCAATAATTAAGGCACTTTGTATATTTCTTTGTTTGGGCTTTGTATTATTTTGTTTTATTTGTTATGCTATTTTCCTTTGGCCTTGAAATCAAATTGATCAGACAGTAATATTGCTTTTAGTTTGTTTTTTTTTTTGGAAAGACTATATCTAGTGAAGAACTGGACATAAAACTGTATAGAATTTGAAGACACATATGATATATACAGACCTTAAAAATAATGTTGTTAATAGATGAAAACTATTAATGTCAGAGTATTGAATTATTTGCATATATTCATTTTTCTTTATCTAGAAGCAGTAGACTTAAGCAAAAGTTATTAATATTTACTCCTCTAACAGGGACAGCAAATACTTTAGTATTAGCTAAAAGGTCTTAAAATTATCAGAGTTAAGGGCAGGGGCAGCACATGAAAGTACAAAGCAATTAGTTCAAGTTTCAATTTGTTGGAGAAATAAATATCTACTAGGAAAAGATCACTGAAATTCACCAGGTTTTCACTAATTTTTTTTTAACAGGTCCAAGATGATTTGGGGGTCCAATCAACATTGGAGAAACATCTGCTGTGAAAGGCCATGGTTAAAGTCAGAACCCTTATGATGTCTGTGGCAGATGAGCTGAAGATTGATAAATCTGTGCCCATTCAATATTGCAGGTAAACAATGCAGGGCTTACCCCGCATTCACATTTCTTCATTGGCAATTACAAGACAGAAACACAGAAAGAAGTGCTCTAACCTCCAACAGAACTTTAGTTTAGATTGCAAGATGAAAGAAGTTTGTTAAAACTGTTAAGAGGCCTACACAAAATATAATTGTCTAAATATGAGATTCAGGAGACAGATCTAGAAAATATCAGAAAGGAGAGTCAAGTTACCATCATTTGTGAGGCTCCTGCAATATGTGAGGCACTGGATTGTAGGTCTATGCTTATCTTTTCCTTTGATGCTTTTTAACACTTACTTGTGGATCAGGGAGGTGAAAGGGTATTTTTGTTTGCTTATTTATTTTATTGCATAGGTATGTTAAGTTGTAAATAAAGGATATTCAATTTTTTTTTTTTTTAGTTTGTTTTGATGTTATGTTTCTATTCACTAGTGGCTCTTTTGTCTAGCTAACTCATTAGTTTCATAGTGTATTCCTTTGCCTTTCTTGGAATTTCTAGTATTCTATGGTGTCACCTACTGATAATGCTAAGTTTCCTAATATTTAAAAGTTATACTGCTTATGCCATTACTATGTCTTACTGCATTAATTGAAATCATCAAAGTAATGATGACTAATAGTAGAAATGGTCAGTTTAATTTTTTTCTGATTTTACTGCTAAGGCTCTAAAAATTTTACAGCTAACTCTACTGTTTGGTGTTGTGTTAAATAACTGGTCTTCATCACAGTGAAAAAGTCTCCTTTAATACTATTTTATATCACAGTTAAAAAAATCAAGAATGGTCCCTTTTTAACTTTTTAAATGTACTGGAGTGTGTAGTTGTTTCACCTTTCTTATTCTTATTACTGTGTTTTTTGTTTTCTTAATGATTGGCTAGTACCTTTATATTTTACGTATTTTCCAAAATATTTACCAGTTTTACTATT
>SJYT01028717.1:212745-228755 GCA_006410635.1 Cephalophus harveyi | reverse complement strand
TGACTGATTGGGAAAGACCCTGATGCTGGGAGGGATTGGGGGCAGGAGGAGAAGGGGACGACAGAGGATGAGATGGCTGGATGGCATCACCAACTTGATGGACATGAGTTTGAGTGAACTCTGGGAGTTGGTGATGGTCAGGGAGGCCTGGCGTGCTGCAATTCACGGGGTTGCAAAGAGTTGGACATGACTGAGAGACTGAACTGAACTGATCAACTTTATAAGATGATTGTCAAGGTTGGCTTATGAATTACTGAAAAGTGGCTTAACTTTGTAGCCATGCTCTTGTTTCAAATGTGACCTCTGTGAAAACGTGGGGTATATCTGTCTTGTTCAACATTACTTAGGGCAACGAGTGAAAGTCATAATAATCTACCTATTGTCACTTTAGGCTGTGGAAGGATCTTATGGCCAGTAGAAGACTGCAGTTCTTGGGTGAAAAGCATGCAGAGTTATCTGGTGTGCTCATTTCAAGTTTTTGTGTTTTCAGAGTTACAAGATCATGTTTAAAAATCATTAGAGTTCACAGAGGTAAAGCTATGATGAAAGTACCAGACTTTTAAAAATCTTTGCAGCCAATATTCTGATGACTCTCTGAATCTAAACCGTATCTCTAAACTCTTAGATGGTATCCAGCATTTTCTTTCAGCTATTTAGAAGTTTAAAATATTACTAAATAAACCATGTATAACTGAATCTGTTGGATGGAAAATGTTTTATTTCAAGCATAGTTACAGATATTCACTTAAGTTCATTCTTTAGTAGATTTAGCAAAAGCAATCATCTGATTGAATGAGTAAATCAATCTTCCTTTAAAAACTTACTATGAAATAAATGATAGAATTATTATAATCAAATACTAACTCCTCACACATAAAAATGTTTTATGTCCTACCAAATATAATATCATAAGACAAGCTTGTGTTGTAATATTTTCCCTATTGAGATTTTATGGGGGTAGTAAATAATACGAAGGCAGGAAGATTCCAAAGAGAAAGGGAAGAAAAAAGGATGAGCTACTATGTTATCAAACTCACAAGTCAGGTAAAATACTCCTTTTCTCCTAGAAGGAGGTCAGGCCTGATGAAGAAGGGGGCATGGATGGTGCAGCCATTGGCTGGGTATATTATTCCAATGAAAGAATTCCTCCTGGAAGATAATATCTGGAATGAGTGGATGGTGGTAAGTGTTCTCCCCAACAAATTCCATTTCAAAGATGGGATAACTGAGTCTAAGAGTACATTGACTAGCCTCAAGTATTAATAGTAACAAGTGATAGAACTGGGAGTAAACCAGATAGTTTATTTCAGGTTTATTACATCAGGGGACCCTTGTTAATGAGGTCCATGTTACAGTATCCTAGAGTTACAATAAAACTAGGACTTATATATATATATAAAAGTCAAAGCCAAATATCATAAATTTGCAGCTTTCTTTATTTTTGCTTTGTGATGAGGTGATGAACTTTGTTTCCCTTGTGGCTCAACAGGTAGCTTATTAGAATAAAAGCATTGTATGTATTTGGTGAGTACTCAAACTGTGCATAACACTGAATTAAATGCCTGAAATACTTCAGTCATTAAGAAGCTATCATTGGAGATATAGCAGAGTGTAAATGACTTTACATACAAATATTTAACAAAAATGCCATAAAAAGATTCAGTTATATTCATGCTGAAATATGGAAGTTACCAGAGAGTTAGTGAATGAATTGAATCACTATTATTTTGTAAAGTGTGAATGACTGGGAAAAATTTATGGGAAGGGATGATCTGAAAGTCAGTTCAAAGGAAAGAATCACTTTAGTTGCTTTCAGAGACTTTTTCGGTACATTTTGTAGAGGGCTACAATATCCAAGAATGAGAATCATGTCTTTCAGGACAACTGGTAGGTCTGCATGCTGCAAAAGAGCAATTGAGTGGCAAATGAAGTCTGGACCTGCCTAACTACACTCTGGGCAATAAAGCGTCAGGTTTTAGTACCTGCAGTGCTTATCCTTACTGAAACGAGCTTTCCTCACTCGTAAAAGAAGTGCTCTATGAACTGCGACATATTAATTAATTTTAGTTTTGAAGGATAGCTCTATTTTAAGGTTTTCTTTATTTTAGTTTAGTGTCATTTGAGGGTGAACACTGGACAAGGCACATACAGAAAAACACAAGTTATTTCCTGCCTTCCAGGAGTTTTGAGAGAAGAGAGAGGAGTTTTTAGAGGCTTAGCATTTATTCCACCCTTGGATGGCTTCCTGGACCATGGTTTCTAAACTTACTCATCTGTGTGGAGTGCAATAAATATTTCTCCACTGACTAACATAAGACAGGCAGATCAAGTGATTAAATGTAACACTTAAGTTCACACAATGTAGCATGTTATCTTACACATGGAAATTGGCAAAATGTTCACAGAGTAACCAAATTGGCTTTTAGGATCTAGCTGTGCTCCTTAGATTTGATTTATTATCTCTCCTCTGCCTGCTGTAACTTGGGTTTATTTATGTAATCTTTGTGGATACTTTTAAATTGTTTACAAGAGCTAGACACTATGGTTTTAATATAGTCACCATGCTGTTGCTGCTGCTGCTAAGTCGCTTCAGTCGTGTCCGACTCTGTGCGACCCCAGAGACAGCAGCCTACCATGGGGTCGCTAACAGTTGTGTCTGACTCTTAAAGTCACCATATGACTAAGGAATTGTTTTCTTTTTTAAAAAATTATGTAATTGAAGGATAATCACTTCACAATATTGTGATGGTTTTTGCCATACATCAGTATGAATCAGTCATAGGCACACATGTGTCCCCTCCATCCTGAACCCCCCTCCCACCTCCCTCGCCACCCCATCCCTCCAGATTATTGCAGAGCATTGGCTTTGGGTGCCCTGTGTCATATATCAAACTCTCACTGGTCATCTACTTTACATATAGTAATGTATACGTTTCAATGCTCCTCTTTCAAATCGTCCCACCCTCTCCTTCTCCCACCAGGTCCAAAAGTCTGTTCTTTATGTCTGGGTCTCCTTTGCTGCCTGCATGTAGGATCATCTGGACTATCTTTATAGATTCCATATGTATGTGTTAATATATGATATTTGTCTTTCTCTTTCTGATTTACTTCATCATGTGTAATAAGCTCTGGGTTCATCCACCTCACTAAAACTGACTCAAATGTGTTCCTTTTTATAGCTGAGTAATATTCCATTGTGTGTATGTACCACAACTTCTTTATCCATTCATCTGCTGATAGCTTTTGCACAGTGAAGGAAACTATAAGGAAAGTGAGAAGACAACCCTCAGAATGGGAGAAAATAATAGCAAAGGAAACAATGGACAAAGAACTAATCTCCAAAATATCCAAGTAGCTCATGTAGCTCAATACTAGAAAAATAAACAACCCAAACAAAAAGTGGGCAGAAGACCTAAAACAGAAATTTGTCCAAAGAAGACACTCAGATGGCCAATAAACATGAAAAGATCTTCAACATCACTTATTAATAGAGAAATGAAAATCAGAACCGCAGTGAGGTGTCACCTCACACCAATCAGAATGGCCATCGTCAAATACCTACAAATACAGATGCTGGAGAGGATATGGAGAAAACGAACACTCTTGCACTATTAGTGGGAATATACATTTATACAGCCACTATGGAGAACTGTGTGGAGATTCCTTTAAAAACTAGAAATAAAACTGCAATATGACTCATCAATCCCCACTACTTGTCACATACTCTGAGAAAATCACAATTTGAAAAGACACATGTACCCCAATGTTCATTGCAGCACTGTTTATAATACCCAGGATATGGAAGGAAACTTAGATGCCCATCAATAGATAAACTGATAAAGAAGTTGTGGTACATATATACAATGGAATATAACCCAGCCATAAAAGGAACAAACTTGAGTCATTTGTAAGGAGGTGTATGAACCCAGAATTTGTTATACAGAGTGAAGAAAGTCAAAAAGAGCAAAACGAATATCATATACTAATAGATATATATGGAACATAGGAAAATGGTATTGATGAACCTACTTGCAGAGGAGAAATGGTGACACAGACCTTGAGAACTAACTTGCGGGCACAGTGGGGCAAGGAGAGCAAGGAAGGAATTGAGAGAGTAGCATTAACACATATGCAGTCCCGTCTGACTCTTTGTGACCCCATGGACTGTAGCCTGCCTGGCTCCTCTGACCAGGTGAGAGTGCTGGAGTGAGTTGCTGTTTCTTACCCAGGGGATCTTCCTGCCTCAGGGGTCGAATTAACGTCTCTTGTGTCTCCTGCATTGGCAGGCAGATTCTTTACCACTGGGCCACCAGTTGTTGTTTAGTTGCTAAGCTGTCCTAAGCTGTAGACTGTTAGAACCTTACATGGAACAACTGACTGGTTCAAAAGTGGGAAAGGAGTATGACAAAGCTGTATGCATATTGTCACCCTGCTTATTTAACTTATATGCAGAGTACATCATGCGAAATGCCCAAGATGAATCACAAGCTGGAATCAAGACTGCTGGGAGAAATATCAACAACCTCAGATAGGCAGATGATACTACTCTAATGGCAGAAAGTGAAGAGGAACTAAAGAACCTTGTGATGAGTGTTAAGGAGGAGAGTCAAAAAGCTGGTTTAAACCTCAACATTAAAAAAGCTAAGATGATATCTGATCCCATCACTTCATGGCAAATAGAAGGGGGAAAGTGGAAGCAGTGGCAGATTTTTTCTTCTTCGGTTCCAAAATCACTGTGAATAGTGACTGCAGCCATGAAATTAGAAGAGTCTTGCTTCTTGGAAGGAAGGCTATGAAAAAAACAGACTGTATTAAAAACAAAGATATCACTTTGCCAGCAAAGGTCCATACAGTCAAAGTTATGGTTTTTCCAGTAGTCATGTATGGATGTGAGAGTTGGACCATAGAGAAGGCTGAATGCTGAAGAATTGATGCTTTCAACTTGTTGTGCTGGAGAAGACTCTTGAGAGTCTCATGGACAGCGAGGAGATCAAACCAATCATTCCTAAAGGAAATCAAACCCTGAATACTCATTGAAAGGAATGATGCTAAAGCTGAAGTTTCAATACTTTGACCACTTGATGTGAAGAACCGATTCATTGGAAAAGACCCTGATGCTGGGAAAGATTGAGGGCAGGAAAAGAGGGTGGCAGAAAATGATATGTTTGGGTAGCATCTCCAATTCAGTGGACATGAACTTGGCAAACTCCAGGAGATGGTAAAGGACAGGGAGGCCTGGCATGCTGCTTTCCATGGGGTCTCAAAAAGTCAGACATATCTCTCTGTCCATGGGATTTCCCAGGTAAGAATACTGAAGTGGATGGCCATTCCTTCTCCAGAGGATCTTCTCGACCCGTGGATGAAAACTGTGTCTCCTGCAATGGCAGGTGGATCTTTACTGCTGAGCCAGCAGGGCAGCCCCATATAAACACTACCATGTGTAAAATAGGTACCTAGTGGGGAGCTGCTCTATACCATACAGAGTCCAGTCTGCTGCTCTGTGATGATCTAGAAGGGCGGGATGGTGGTGAGTGGGAGGGAGACTCAGGAGGGAGGTATATATATATATATATATAGATATACAGTTTGGATTGATTTGCTTTGTTCTACAGCAGAAATCTACACAGTATTGTAAAGCCATTATTCTCCAATTAAAATAAATCAATCAGGATGTAAGTTTGAGGGCAATGTTTGGAGTGAGCATCTCTCAGTGTTGTGTTCTGCATTTCTGTGATGAAGAACAATTTACCAGATGGTTCTCCAGCCTTCTGGAAAACCTTTTTTTTCCCCTTCTCTGTATAGATGGCAGTGTCCTTTCAAAGATTAATGTTATCCAATTCCAAATCATTTATTCTTAGTGACTCAGGAGTTACATATCTACTTTATTAGCATGGAGTTTGCTGAGTGTGAAGGAGTTGCTGTTTGCTGTTCAGTCACTAAGCAGTGTCTGACTCTTTGGACCTCCATGAACTAGAGCATGGCAGGCTTCCCTGTCCTTCGCTATCTCCTGGATTTTGTTCAAACTCATGTCCATTGCGGAGAAGGCAATAGCAAGCCACTCCAGTACTCTTGCCTAGAAAATCCCATGGATGGAGGAGCCTGGTAGGCTGCAGTCCATGGGGTCGCTAGAAGTCGGATGCGACTGAGCGACTTCACTTACACTTTTCGCTTTCACACAACGGAGAAGGAAATGGCAACCCACTCCAGTGTTCTTGCCTGGAGAATCCCAGGGACGGGGGAGCCTGTTGGGCTCCTGTCTATGGGGTCGCACAGAGTCGGACACGACTGAAGCGACTTAGCAGCAGCAGCAGCAGCAGANCTCCAGTGAATATTTAGGGTAGATTTCCTTTAGGGCTTCCCTGGTGGTGCAGAGGTTAAAGCGTCTGCCTCCAATGTGGGAGACCTGGGTTCGATCCCTGGGTCGGGAAGATCCCCTGGAGAAGGAAATGGCAATCCACTCCAGTATTCTTGCCTGGAGAATCCCATGGACAGAGAAGCCTAGTAGGTTACAGTCCACGGGGTCGCAAAGAGTTGGACACGACTGAGCGACTTCACCACCTCCTTTAGGATTACCTGGTTCAATCTACTTGCAGTCCAAGAGACTCTCAAGAGTTTTCTCCAGCACCACAATTTGAAAACCTCAGTTCTTCGACACTCAGCCTTCTTGATGTTCCAACTCTCATATCCGCACATGACTATTGGAAAAACCATAGCTCTGACTATCATACTTTTGTTGACAAAGTGATATCTTTGTTTTTTAATATGCTAAGTTGGTCATAGCTTTTCTTCCAAGAAGCAAGCATCTTTTAATATTATCTCTGCAGTCACCATTCACAGTGATTTTGGAGCTCAGGAAAATAAAATCTGTCACTGTTTCCACTTTCCCCCCTACTATGTGACATGAAGTGATGGGATCAAATGCCATGATCTTATCTTTTTTAATGCTGAGCTTTAAGCCAACTTTTTCATTCTTCTCTTTCACCCTCATCAAGAGGCTCTTTAGTTCCTCTTCCCTTTCTGCCATTAGAGTGGTATCATCTGCATATCTGAGGTTGTTATTTCTCCCAACAGTCTTGATCCCAGCTTATGCTTCATCCAGCTGGCATTTCACATGATAAGTTAAATAAGCAGGGTGACAGTATACAGCTTTGACGCACTCCTTTCCCAATTCTGAACCAGTCTGTTGTTCCATGTCCATGACTGTTGCTTCTTGACTTGCATACAGGTTTCTCAGGAGACAAGTAGTCTGGTATTCCCATGTCTTTTAAGAATTTTCCAGAGTTTGTTGTGATCCACACAGCCAAAGGCTTTAGCACAGTCAATGAAGCAGAAATGTGTGTGTGTATATATATATATATTTCCCTTGCCTTCTCCATGGTCCAATGAATGTTGACCATTTGATCTCTGGTTCCTCTTTCTTTCCTAAATCCAGCTTAAACACCTGAAGTTCTTGGTTCACATGCTGCTGAAACCTAGCTTGAAGGATTTTAAGCATTACCTTGCTAGCATGTGAATTGCTCAACTGTGTGTTAGTTTGAACATTCTTGGACATTGCCCTTCTTTGGGATTGGAATGAAAACTGACATTTTCCAGTCTTGTGACCACTGCTGATTTCCCCTAATTTCCTGATATTGAGTGTAGCACTTTAACAGCATCATCTTTTAGGATTTGAAATAGCTCAATTGGAATTCATCACCTTCACTATGAACAAATCATAGTAATGCTTCCTAAGGCCCATTTAACTTCACACTCCAAGATGTCTGGCTCTCGTTGTGTGACTATATTATCATGGATATCCAGCTCATTGAGATCTCTTTTTGTATAGTTCTGTGTATCCTTGCCACCTCTTCTAAATATCTTCTATTTCTGTTAGGTCCTTACCTTTTCTCCTTTATCGTCCCCACCCTTACATAAAATGTTCCCTTTACATCTCCAATTTTCTTGAAGAGATCTCTGTTCTTTCCCATTCTATTGTTTTCCTCTATTTCTTTGTATTTTCACTTAAGAATAATGCAATCCTTTCTTATCTCTCCTTGCTATTCTCTGGAACATTGCTGAATTCAGCCGGGCATATCTTTCCCTTTCTCCCCTGTCTTTCACTCTTCTTCTTTTCTCAGATACTTGTAAAGCCTCCTCAGACAACCACTTTGCCTTATTGTGGGAAAGAGGTATAATCCTTATTTCACTACGTATGTCAGGAAGCTTTAGAAAGACTCAGTTAAGCCTGTGGCCTAAAATATCTTCATAATCATAGGGCAATAATAATAATAATAGCTAAAAATGTAATGAAAGTTTTTTTCACATGGAATATCTAATTTGTAGGTAGGCATTATTATTGGTATTTTCATTTAACAGATGATAAAGATGTTTAGAGGGATGAAGTAACTTGTTTAAATTCCATAGCTATAAGTGGTGGATTCAAGCTCAGACACACTAGCTTGGAGTGTGTGCTCTTAACCACTCATTATTCTACATTAACAATTCTGCGTGTTAACCTTGGGTCACATTTTCCTTTTAAGTTGTCTGTAACATTTGACTCTGAATTCTCAGTATATGCAATATCACAGGAATTGCCTTTATAATATTGTAATGAACTTAGAACTCTTAGGTTAGTCCTTTAGAGGAATCTTAATAGCATTTCAATAACCTCAGATATGCAGATGACACCACCCTTATGGCAGAAAGTGAAGAGGAGCTAAAAGGCCTCTTGATGAAAGTGAAAGAGGAGAGTGAAAAAGTTGGCTTAAAGCTCAACATTCAGAAAACGAAGATCATGGCATCTGGTCCCATCACTTCATGGGAAATAGATGGGGAAACAGTGGAAACAGTGCCAGACTTTATTTTTTTGGGCTCCAAAATCNAATAGCATTTCATATTTTGGAAAACACTCTGACCCTTTGGTTGACTCAAGGAGGTAACAGTGGAGAATAGGAAAATGCTGAGAATATTAACAGACAGTAAACTTGCATTTTAGGAGTGAATTCTTCAATATTATAGCTGTAGAATCGCTTTGCTATCTTCAGCTAAGCATACAGGTCTGAAATTAACTTCCACTAAAGATATGAAAAGATGATAAAGACACAAGAATATTTTTCATTCATTCATCCATGAATTAGCTTGTATGTATAAGTAGTAAGGAGTAAATATCTTTGAAGCTCCTAGATGATGGTATTTTCTAAGTTATTAGAAATTTGAGATTAGGAAATGCTAAAGCAATCAATTCACTCATCCTTTTAAACGCATGTGATCTTAATTCATGGGCAGCTGTCAGGATAATGATAAGGTGTGCCAAAACAGATTCCTTTGAGTAGCAATGCAAAGCAGTTCCGGTTTGCCGTGCTCATTCATTTAATTGTCATTCTCTTATTGTTCACCTGCTTGGTGCCGGTTTTGTATTAAGTTCTAGGTCTACAAGGATGTGCTTTTAAGGAGGTCACAGTTTTGGGACTGAGTTAATGGAGGTGAATGGGAAAACAAAAGTAAAGAAAGAGTACTTTATAGTGAAGAATGTCCTAACAGGGTTATGGGTAAGACATGGTTGAAAAAGGAATTAGCTCTTTTAGGGGAAGGTATGGTATCAAAAAGGCCTCTTGGAGGAAGTGACATTTGGATTAGATTTTAGAGGATGAGTGAGGTTTTGACTTTAATCTAGATTCACTGGAAAACTCTGTATTTCTTTGGCACAAAGTTTTTTGAATCTCTCTCAAGCTGCTGTCGTTAGTCTTCTCTGATGTTTCTTATCGAATTACTCATCAGACAACGCTGCTGCTGTTCCTGCTGCTGCTAAGTTGCTTCAGTTGTGTCCGACTCTGTGCGACCCCATGGACAGCAGCTCACCAGGCTCCTCTGTCCAGAGGATTCTCTTGGCAAGAATACTGAAGTGGGTTGCCATTTCCTTCTCCACATCAGACAATGCTTGTGGATAAATAAATCATATTTGCTCATATATGGACTTCCCTGGTGGCTCAGCTGGTAAAGAATTGGCCTGCAATGTGGGAGACCTGCGTTCAACCCCTGGGTTGGGAAGATCCCCTGGAGAAGGGAACGGCTACCCACTCCAGTATTGTGGCCTGCAGAATTCCATGGACTGTGTAGTTCATGGGGTCACAAAGAGTCAGACACGACTGAGTGACATTTCTTCTTTGTGCTCATATGTACAATTATATTTATTTTCATTTAACTTTGAACCTGTGATAGGGAAATACATTAATCTCACTGGGAACTGCTTGCGTAATTGCTTGATACAGTAATGCTCAATGATTGGCTGATACTGTGAGCAGCTGCTCTTTTGATGGTAAATAGTGTAGAGGATTGCACACTGCTTGATCCAGCTGGTTCCAGAACTATCTCTTCTCAAGTCATGTACAGATATTCGTTTTCTCTTTCAGAGTGAGTAAGATTGTTTAAAGCTTTGTTTTTTGCTTGAGAAAGAAAACAGTACACCTTTCAAGAGGATGTCTGTATCTAGCTTTGATTGATTGGGATAAGTTGATCCTAAATATACTACATTAGGCAAAGTTTCTGACATTTCAAAGATGTGTCTTTTGTTGTAGTGAATCAGCTCAGCGTCTCTGTGACAGGATGAGTGCATATAATGACAATACCATCTCAGCTGTCCCTACCCACCTGTGTATGTATTTTTCGTCTCTAGTATTTCCAATCTCACTTCTCTATCATCTCTTGTCAACTCGTATCCCTAACTTGCTGACCTAATTTGCTTTACTGTTTTATTTTTCCCTCCTGTCCATATCTGTCTTGAATCTATCTTCTCTCTTCTGTTGTTTTACATTTTATGTCCAAATTTGCTTCAGATAAGACCTCTCTCTTATGGACAGATCTGACATTAAAATGTCTTTCTATTGCTTATTCTGAATACTAGCAATTATGTCCCACAGACTGTGAACTCTGCTGCTGTTGCTCTTGCCAGTATATTTTTATAAACAATTCAGGTGCCACTTTTTACCATTTACTGAGTATATACTCTGTGTGAAGTATTTTATTTTAATTTTTATAATTTAAACTATTACTGATTTTTCTCCAGTACCCATAGGTGTTATTATCCCTGCTTTTCCCATAATGAAATTGAGACTTTCCCAAATTCTCACAATTTTCATCAGTGAGGACTCTTTCTATTGCAAGTCAGAGAAATCCAGCTCAAATTATCTTAAACAGAGGTTTTGATTGTCTCACATTCTTGGAAAGCTGTGAGCATCATTAAATCCAGGGATTCAAACCATGTCGTCAGAAATTTGTCTCTTTCCGCATCTCGTCGATTTCCCTCCATGTGGGATTTATTTTCTGGTAGCTGCTTCCATGCAGTAACACAAAGGGTTGCTGGTGGCTCCAAGCTTATTTTAATTGCAAGAGATCCCAGAGAGTATACGTACCAGATAATTCCAGAAAAAGCCCTGGGAATGAGTATGAACTGACTTAATTTAGATTCCATGCCAATCCATGGAAAAACCATCGAGGCCAGGGTAATTGGGTTCTCTGAGTGGCCCAGCCTGTGTTTATTGCCGCCTGGGAGCTGGAAGATGAATCCAGTCTCCTGGGCCACTTGGATTGTGATTAGGGATGGGAGGTTCTCCAAAATGTGCTGGGGAGAAAGAAAACACATTTCCACTACAAATCTGGAGATGGAAATTGCTAATACACACAGACCTAGAATTTCAACCTAGGTCTGTGTGAATTAGAACATCAATGTGAAAATGTCGTTACTCCATTTGGTCAACACTTAGGCCCTTTTCAAAGCTGTATAATACAGTCATGAACAAGATGATGTGCTTGCCCTCAGTCAAGGCAGAAAACAGAATACTTGAAAGGCACAATATAATTTCAGATAACAGTAAGTTATATAATGAAAATAGAAGCATATTAGGGAGTTAAAGAGTGACTGAGTTGAGTGAGTGGTTCATTTAGCTAGTGAGGCTGGGGAGGTGACATTTGTGCAGGGACTGAATGAAGGTAAATTGGATGCTATCAGCAAATCCCAGGGAAAAACATTCCTATAAGATAGACTGCAGGGGCCTTGGGAGATGACTTATATGACTTGAATCTCTTTTCACTTAATTTCTCTCCTTCCCATCTCCTTAGCTGTCAAACACTTAGCATTCTACCCATTGAATTTATGAGTAAACCTGGGTTGATTACTACATGGATTCTTAATTTTTGCTCCTGGAAATAGTCACTGTAATGATGATTAAATGAGGAACACTGAATTTTGTAGTCCTGTTAGACTTCAGAGCTGTACTAGCACCTCTATCTCCATTGTTAATTTAATTCTTCTTTTTTTGTCAATGTGACAGCTTTTTGTCACTTCCAATGCCTCTATTCTCCCCTGACACTTGTTTTGCTTGTCTTCTTGGGTGCTTGCCATTTGCTTATTTTTTCTTATTTCCTCTCTCTCCTATATCTTTTTCTGTTGCTTAGTCCAGGTAGCTTAGATTTTGTACAAACAGGCTTGCCTGGTATAGTCATTAGTATTTACAGAATATCCTTTCATTCTGTATTTCTATCAATCCTTGCACATTCGGTGTTCTTTTCAGGTCTTCTGTTCTTAACAATTTTGCTCTTATTCTCTTTTCTTCTTCTAGAAGTACTTACACCTACTTGATGGGTGCCATTCTGAAAGTTTCATGCTGCAGGACAGCTGACAGTCTATGAGAGTCATTATTCTATTTTATTTTCTTCTTGCTCTTTGTAACCTGCATCCACACTCAAGCCTAATATAAGGATCCTTGCTATTTGCCAAATCCTTTAAATTTAATCTTGGTGTCATCCCTTTTTTTTTTTTTTCCCTTACTGCTTTCAGCTTGACCAATGTAATTCAGACTCTTACAATCTCATACCTGAACTAATGTAGCAACTTTCACCTGGGCACCTCTACCTTTAGCCTCCCTTGTCTGTCATGTACTTTTCTGATAATATTATTCCTAAAATACTACTTTCATTATCCTCATGGAAGAACTACTTATGTCACCCCTGTGATCAAAATCTTTAAAGTCAAATTGCCAAATAGATGAACTACCAACTCTTTAGTGTCACATTCAGCACAGTTCATAGTTATTAATCTACCTTTTCTGACACTAATCCTGCAGCCTGTCTAGGATCCTTGCTCTCTAGACAAATCAATCCAGCACTTTCACTGAATGCACCATGAATGGTCTTGACCTCCGACTATTTTTTCTAAACTTGACTCCTTCCCTTCAACCCCTAAAGTTTCCCTGTTCTTTGCAACTATAAGACAACCCATTAAAATTTTTTTTTCATAGTCCTTATTTATTTTGGAGTCCTCTGCAACAATCCAAGTTGGAGATTATCATTTCTCCCCAAATTCCATTTATTAATATATGAAACTCGTCATTTCATCAAATATTGTTAATTACGTTTTTATATCTGAAGATTATCCCTAACAACTTGCTTCATTTTTCACCATTCTTGCATTTCTTTCTGTCCTTCTTTGTGGCTGTCTAGTGTTCTCCTGAAAATACGAACATTGACCTTTTTCTTCTTATTATAAGTGAAAGTCATTTGGTTGTGTTCAACTCTTTGCAACCCCATTGACGGTAGCCCACTGGAGTCCATGTAATTCTCCAGGTAAGAACACTGAAGTGGATTGCCATTTCTTTCTCCAGGGGATCTTCCTGACCCAGGGGTTGAACCTGGGTCTCCTGAATTGCAAGCAGACTCTTTACCATCTGAGCCACCAGGGATATCACAGCTTTGTGATAATGTAGAAGACCAGCCAGGAGGATTAAGTTTGGCTATAGATATCCGTATCTATGTAGCTGTCATCATATACATTCATCAATATCTATAAATATCTGTATAAAAAGGAAATTGCTTCAAATGAATACGAATACCAATAGCTATGAAATCTGTCTTTTCAGAAACTTTCCTTGACTCTCTACTTTTCATATTATATTCCCGAGATGCTAGAAAAGATCTCCAGCTCTGAGAGTCTTCCAATTTTAGTTCTAATAGCGATTGGATCTGTTTATCTTTACAGCCTGTTTTAAACTGTATTAAGATATTTACGGTTGGTGACATGCCCTGATGATCACCATAATTTATTTTTTTTGCTCCATGATTTCTATATAATATTTTCTTTCTGTACTATTTGGTTATTATGCATGTATATTTTCGAAAAAGTGTGTTTTTGCTCAACCAAATAGTGTACAATGAGGTTAGTCAGTTCAGGTCAGTTCAGTTCCGTCACTCAGTCGTGTCCGACTCTTTGCGACCCCATGAATCGCAGCACCCCAGGCCTCCCTGTCCACCACCATCTCCTGGAGTTCACTCAAACATGTCCATCGAGTTGGTGATGCCATCCAGCCATCTCATCCTCTGTTGTCCCCTTTTCCTCCTGCCCCCAATCCCTTCCAGCATCAGAGTCTTTTCCAATGAGTCAACTCTTCACATGGGGTGGCCAAAATACTGGAGTTTCAGCTTTAGCATCATTCCTGCCAAGGAACACCCAGGGCTGATCTTTAGAATGGACTGGGTGGATCTCCTTGGGGTCCAAGGCACTCTCAAGAGTCTTCTCCAACACCACAGTTCAAAAGCATCTATTCTTTGGCACTCAGCTTTCTTCACAGTCCAACTCTCAGTTATATCACATTAATTTATTTTATGTTCAGTTTTTCCCTCATGGTTATATCCTGCTGGGAGTATTGGGGTAAGGATTGCAGAGGGAGAAGAACATAGGTATGCAGAGAACTTTTCCCTTATACATGAATTTCCCTTCTTCAACATTCCCCTTCTCCCTTGTAAAATTGCATTCTATTTTTCACATGTTAAAATATACGTACATGATCCTAGGTTGAGCTCTGGTCTTTGGAGTACAAATGTTCTGGGATTAATATTTCCAACTGCCACTTACTATTAATAGCTTTTACACCTTGGCAAGTAACTTGATATCTTTGTATCTATATTTCCTGGTTTATAATTTGGAGGTGTAGGACTTCAGAATTTAAATTTTGAGCATTAAGCAAGATAATTTTTGCAAAGCAAGTAGCATGGCCTGGTCACATACAAATAAACTTTAGCTAATAATGGTAGCTTACTCCTTTGCCAACAAAGGTCCGTCTAGTCAAGGCTATGGTTTTTCCAGTGGTCATGTATGGATGTAAGAGTTGGACTGTAAAGAAAGCTGAGCACTGAAGAATTGATGGTTTTGAACTGTGATGTTGGAGAAGACTCTTGAGAGTGCCTTGGACTGCAAGGAGATCCAACCAGTCCGTTCTAAAGGAGATCAGTCCTGGGTGTTCTTTGGAAGGACTGATGCTGAAGCTGAAACTCCAATACTTTGGCCACCTGATGTGAAGAGCTGACTCACTGGAAAAGACCCTGATGCTGGGAAAGATTGAAGGTAGGAGGAGAAAGGGGTGACAGAAGATGAGATGGTTGGATGGCATCGCTGACTCAATAGACATGAGTTTGAGTAAAGTCTGAGAGTTGGTGATGGACAGGGAGGCCTGGCGTGCTGCAGTCCATGGGGTCGCAAAGAGTCGGACGTGACTGAGCAACTGAACTGGACTGAACTGAACTCCTAACCTAGACAACTTTAGGTAAAGTATTGTCTTTGTTTCCAAAAAATGAAAACTGAAGAAATCTTAAAAATACTGACATATACATTGTGAGGAAGGTGTCAACTTTCCATTTCCAGAGTGGTATGGAAATAGAGGAGTTACTTACATTTCTGAAGCTATTTAAATTGCAAGTTTCTTAGATTCTGTGAAATGGGTTTAGTGTCCTCTTAGGGTTCTTTCTAGTCCTTAAAAAAGAGAAAAAAATTGAATGAAAACTTTATTCAATAAAGTGAGTATAAATGAGTACATAAGCTATCTTTAATAATATTCAAAATGCACATTTTTATATTTTTTTAGCACCTTAAAACATTCTACAGTTTTAATACTGCATTTCAAATGTTACAAGGCTTACTAAGGTGACAAAATGTCTAAAGTTTTCTAGGCTTACAATTAAAAGTATTAGAATTATTTTTTTAAATG
>SJYT01028717.1:199371-211866 GCA_006410635.1 Cephalophus harveyi | reverse complement strand
TTAAACCATTACAGTGAAAATTATATTAACAGTCTTTTAAATTAGAGCTTAAACATATTGCTATTTTTCAAATATTTCTTTCTAAAAACAAAGTATTGGCAGTAACAGTAGGTGTCGCTATAGCAAAAGAAACCAGGCATTTAGAATGACTTTTTTTTTTTTTTCCCCCTCTAGAAAACATTACAACATTATTAGAGAAATTTTATAAGTTCCATCTTAATATTCAGTGTCTAAAAGGAAAATCATTTGATTATATATTTCTCACCAAAAAGTTTATCAATTACCTAAAAAATTTTTCTGCTGCTAAGTCGCTTCAGTCGTGTCCGACTCTGTGCGACCCCGTGGACTGCAGCCCATCAGGCTCCTCCGTCCATGGGATTTTCCAGGCAAGAGTACTGCAGTGGGGTGCCATTGCCTTCTCCTAAAAAAAACTTATCTATAAAATGAAAATAAAACTACCCACCTTGTAAAATTGATGGTGAACATGAAGTAAAGTAATATATGCATTCATTCATTTATTTATTAAATACATTTAGTTGAGTACCTACTATGCACTAAACATGATAGTTACAAGACAGATAATATCCTTGCCCTGTTGGTGTTTGCTGTCTAGCAGATTTATACAGATATTGACACACTGTGAAACTTAAATTATTATTCATGAATAAGAAGTATAAATATTATTGAGTTCTTAGGCTTAACAGATTGTGATGAAGCTATTTTAATCTTCTCCTTAGGAGAAATAATAATAGATATTATCAGCTATTTCCCACCTTGCATCTATTTACTTTTCTGATAATAGCTCCCTGATGATCCTCCAGGGTATTTCAAGTGAAATACCGTTTCAGATTCAGTAGAGGTGGTTTGAATGACATGGGTTCCTTTCCAGCTTCCAAAGGCAGGCATGAGACTCAGGTCTGGTCAACGAGAGGTTTATATCCTTGTGTCTACAATGTCATCTCATACTAGACCCTCCGTAATCTAACTCTTGCTTTCCATTTGGGTCTAATCTCTTGTCACCACTGCCTTCACACTCCGCATGTATACCAGAAACACCATTTGTTTCTAAATCTTTGCATATATTTAACTCTTTTCTTGGATATCCCTTTTCGCCTCTTCCTTGGTCAGTTCTGTTCATGCTTGAACATCTAGACAGGCAGTTCCCTTCTAAAGGCTTTCCCGTGCTCCAGTTGGGTAAAGTGGACCATTTAAGAGCTTTCTCAACCTCTAGGTACTTCTCTATGTGCAATTATGCATTGTTTTCATAGTATTTTATTTGTCTTTATTCTACACTTAGATATTAGGTTGGCGCAAACAGTTTTGGAAAGTGAATTTTAGATTATTTTAACTAGGCTCAAGCACATCTTGATTAATCAAAATCAAAACAATCAACCATTACAATCAACACATTTTTGCCAACGAGAAATAAGTTTGCTTATTCCTGAAGCATAAAAACCCATGTTTCAGTGCACTCTTGGAAAGCTTTTTCTGCCTCCTGCTGGTTGTGGAAGCATTTTCCTTATAAAAAGTTGTTGAGATGCTTGAAGAAGTGGTAGTCAGTTGGAGAGAAGTCAGGCGGATATGGCGGATGAGGCAAAACTTCATAGCCCAATTTGTTCAACTTTTGAAGCATTGGTTGTGCAACATGCTGTTGGGCACTGTTGTGGAGGAGAATTGGGCCCTTTAGGTTGACCCATGCTGGCTCCAGGTGTTCCAGTTTTTGGTGCATCTCATTGGTTTGCTGAGTATACGTCTCAGATGTAATGCTTTCACATCCAGCTCTCTGGATTCAGAGAGCTGTAGTGGATCAGATGGGCAGCAGTCCACCAAACAGTGATCAGGACCTCCTTTTGGGGTTCAAATTTGGCTTTGGGAAGTTCTTTGGAGCTTCTTCTTGGTCCAACCACGGAGCTGGTCATCGCCATTGTCGTATACAATCTACTTTTTGTCTCATGTCACAATCTGATGGAGAAGTGGTTTCTTGTTGCATAGAGTAAAACACATGGAAAGGATTTTTTTCTTTTGGTGAGCTCATGAGGCACTAACTCATTGAGCTTTTACACCTTTCCAATTTGCTTCAAATGTTGAACAACCAAAGAATGGTCAACATTGAGTCCTTCGGCAACTTCTCCTGTGTTGCAGGAGGATCAGTTTTGATGCTGGCTCTCAGTTGTCATCAACTTCTGATGGTCAGACACTACACTCTTCACCTTCAAGGCTCTCATCTCCTTTGCAAAACTTTTTAAACTACCACTGCACTATCCATCATTAACAGTTCCTGGACCAAATGAGTCGTTGATGTTGTGAGTTGTCTTCAGTGGTTTAGAACCCATTTTTAACTCACATAAGACAATCACTTGAATTTGCTTTTGTCTAACTTCATTTCCATAGTCTAAAATAAGCAGCAAATAATAAGTCATTCCAGGCTAAGTTTTCTCCAGTGGTCATGTGTGGATGTGAGAGCTGGACTATAAAGAAAGCTGAGCGCCAAAGAACTGATGCTTTTGAACTGTGGTGTTGGAGAAGACTCTTGAGAGTCCCTTGGACTGCAAGGAGATCCAACCAGTCCATCCTAAAGGAAATCAGTCCTGAATATTCATTGGAAGGACTGATGTTGAAACTGAAACTCCAATACTTTGGCTACCTGAAGTGAACAGCTGACTCATTTGAAAAGACCCTGATGCTGGGAAAGATTGAGGGCAGGAGGAGAAGGGGACGACAGAGGATAAGATGGTTGGATGGCATGGGTTTGGGTGGACTCTAGGAGTTGGTGATGAACAGGGAGGCCTGGCATGCTGCGGTTCATGGGGTTGCAAAGAGTTGGACACAACTGAGCGATTGAACTGAACTGAATAAGTCATTAGCAAAAAAAGAGCAATAAATGCATATTAAAATGGTGTTAAGCATAACCACATTTATTTAAAATCTATTCCAATATTAAATGGCAAATTTCAACAATGCAAAAAACGGCAATTACTTTTGCACCAACATAACATTATATTTTGGATGTCTGAATTTGACTCCTCTCCGAATTTCTAGCACCTCACCTGATGGCTGGGACACTGCTTGATGCAGGTTTGTTGACTGAAAGCAGTTAAGGCCACTGTGGCTGAAGCCTCCCTTCCTGTAACAGGCCTGTGTTGAATTGCGCAGAAGAGCAGTTGAAGGTCTGTATGCTGAATCCTTCCATTGCCCCACCTTTGTGTCTCGGAGAGGAGACGTGCATCTATGAGTTACCTCAGGCTTGCCTTAGAAAATGATATTCAGACTTCATTCAATGAGTATTTATTGCATGTTCCTTGGGTTATGCAAACGTGCTGTGTTCTTTTTCTCCTCTACTCTATAGCATTTATATCCTAAGCTATTCATTTGGGAATTAATCATAGACGATCTTATGGCATTAATTTTTCCTTACATATCTCCGTGCACTGCCAAAGGCCTCCTGGGGGTGTTTATTATTTTTGGCTGTGCTGGGTCTTTGTTGTGGCATGGGCTTTCTCTAATTGTGGCGGGCGGGGGCTCCTCTCTAGCTGCAGTGTATGGCCTTCTCAGGCAGTGGCCTCTCCTGAGGGACCCGGGCTTGAAGGAGTGCTGACCTCAGTAATGGTGGTGCATCGGCTCCGTAGCTGTGGTTCCCAGGCTCCAGAGCACAGGCTCAGTAGTCCTGGTGCCCAGGGCCTGGAGCTCAGCTGCTCTACAGCAAGTGGGGTCGTCTCAGGCCAGGGACTGAATCCACGTCTCCTGCACTGGCAGGCAAACTGTTTACTACTAAGCCACCAGGGAAACCCAGAATTTCTTTTTTATGATGTATTTCTATGTAGAGTTTAGTCTGTTACTTAATAGTTTACATGTTTACATATATAGGGACATTCATTCATTACTAAAATTGTCATTTGTTCGTTATGTATTGAAAATTTATTATAATTCTTATTCTTTTCTTTCTGCATAGCCTAGCTGTTGGAGTTTTGTTATGCTAACAACAGAAACTGGTGAATTTCAAGACAAAAGGGAAAGCTATCAGGGAATGCCGTTTTATAGAGGGGCAGAATGGAGAAGCAGGCCTGAACAGAAGAGAAGCAACCCCAGAAGCTGTAAGTGGCGAGGGACTAGAGAACAGTGTTGTATAGGAACCACTGCTGGCAAGAATGAACTCATTCTCTCTCACCTGGATCAAGACTCAGTGCCTTGGGGGAAATGGCCAAATTCAGCATGGGCTCCCACCCGAGCTATCCTAGAACCCTGAGTGGGAGGAAGTGAAGAAAAGAGCCTCCAGGGATTCTTTGGGTTTCTAACAGATATCAGGATTTATAAGGCAACTGGAGAACTCTCAGGAAAAGAATGAATCTTGGGTAATTTAAAACAAAAAGGTAAATATTAACACTTATAATTTGTTGTTCACACAGATTTGTAATCAAATCCCAGCATAGGCAGTGACTAACTCTATGGTCTTATGCATTTTTTTCATTTCTGTAGGTGTCAATTTTTCTTCTCTATGAAATGAGGATACTAATACTTAGCTCTGCATGGTGGTTTTTAAGGATTAAATTAATGTGTCCTATGAAAGATGCCTATTAGAGCCTGTTCCATGGCACGTGCTCAGTAAATGGTGGCTATTATTGGCTGATCTGTGTGCAAAAGTATGAGGCTGCTCTACAAAGATGAGGAAGAGGTTGCAGTTTAATCTGAGAGAAAAACACATGTACAATTTAATCCTCATAACCACCATGTGTATCAGGCAGAGGCATTCATCATTCTTTCATATGAGCCATCAGTGACTCAGAGAAAAAAAAACGGCAATTACTTTTGCACCAACATAACATTATATTTTGGATGTCTGAATTTGACTCCTCTCCGAATTTCTAGCACCTCACCTGATGGCTGGGACACTGCTTGATGCAGGTTTGTTGACTGAAAGCAGTTAAGGCCACTGTGGCTGAAGCCTCCCTTCCTGTAACAGGCCTGTGTTGAATTGCGCAGAAGAGCAGTTGAAGGTCTGTATGCTGAATCCTTCCATTGCCCCACCTTTGTGTCTCGGAGAGGAGACGTGCATCTATGAGTTACCTCAGGCTTGCCTTAGAAAATGATATTCAGACTTCATTCAATGAGTATTTATTGCATGTTCCTTGGGTTATGCAAACGTGCTGTGTTCTTTTTCTCCTCTACTCTATAGCATTTATATCCTAAGCTATTCATTTGGGAATTAATCATAGACGATCTTATGGCATTAATTTTTCCTTACATATCTCCGTGCACTGCCAAAGGCCTCCTGGGGGTGTTTATTATTTTTGGCTGTGCTGGGTCTTTGTTGCGGCATGGGCTTTCTCTAATTGTGGCGGGCGGGGGCTCCTCTCTAGCTGCAGTGTATGGCCTTCTCAGGCAGTGGCCTCTCCTGAGGGACCCGGGCTTGAAGGAGTGCTGACCTCAGTAATGGTGGTGCATCGGCTCCGTAGCTGTGGTTCCCAGGCTCCAGAGCACAGGCTCAGTAGTCCTGGTGCCCAGGGCCTGGAGCTCAGCTGCTCTACAGCAAGTGGGGTCGTCTCAGGCCAGGGACTGAATCCACGTCTCCTGCACTGGCAGGCAAACTGTTTACTACTAAGCCACCAGGGAAACCCAGAATTTCTTTTTTATGATGTATTTCTATGTAGAGTTTAGTCTGTTACTTAATAGTTTACATGTTTACATATATAGGGACATTCATTCATTACTAAAATTGTCATTTGTTCGTTATGTATTGAAAATTTATTATAATTCTTATTCTTTTCTTTCTGCATAGCCTAGCTGTTGGAGTTTTGTTATGCTAACAACAGAAACTGGTGAATTTCAAGACAAAAGGGAAAGCTATCAGGGAATGCCGTTTTATAGAGGGGCAGAATGGAGAAGCAGGCCTGAACAGAAGAGAAGCAACCCCAGAAGCTGTAAGTGGCGAGGGACTAGAGAACAGTGTTGTATAGGAACCACTGCTGGCAAGAATGAACTCATTCTCTCTCACCTGGATCAAGACTCAGTGCCTTGGGGGAAATGGCCAAATTCAGCATGGGCTCCCACCCGAGCTATCCTAGAACCCTGAGTGGGAGGAAGTGAAGAAAAGAGCCTCCAGGGATTCTTTGGGTTTCTAACAGATATCAGGATTTATAAGGCAACTGGAGAACTCTCAGGAAAAGAATGAATCTTGGGTAATTTAAAACAAAAAGGTAAATATTAACACTTATAATTTGTTGTTCACACAGATTTGTAATCAAATCCCAGCATAGGCAGTGACTAACTCTATGGTCTTATGCATTTTTTTCATTTCTGTAGGTGTCAATTTTTCTTCTCTATGAAATGAGGATACTAATACTTAGCTCTGCATGGTGGTTTTTAAGGATTAAATTAATGTGTCCTATGAAAGATGCCTATTAGAGCCTGTTCCATGGCACGTGCTCAGTAAATGGTGGCTATTATTGGCTGATCTGTGTGCAAAAGTATGAGGCTGCTCTACAAAGATGAGGAAGAGGTTGCAGTTTAATCTGAGAGGAAAACACATGTACAATTTAATCCTCATAACCACCATGTGTATCAGGCAGAGGCATTCATCATTCTTTCATATGAGCCATCAGTGACTCAGAGAAGTTTAGCAACTCGACAGTGGTCACATAGTTCTTAAGTGGCAGAGTTGAGGCTGGGGCCAAGTTTTCCTGAATTCAATGACTTATACATTTGGGAAAATAAGTCTAGCTTTGGAAGGACAGAGTTACTCAATTCAATTCCAGTCAGAATGTTACTGAATACCTACTTGGCAATTTGATATGCTAGATACTGTGGGGGAGTATATAATTAAAATATTGTTCCTGGTTCTCAAGAAGTTTACAGTCTAGGGTGAAAATTAGACAGGCATGCAATTTAATGAAATTCAACACAATATATAATGAAATCTTTGTTTTATCCTTTACTTCTTTTAATAAACATTTATTGAATGTGTCAGCTTCTGTATTAGGTGAGAAGTTTTCAGAGGTAAACAAAAGGATAAGTTACCTGTCCTCAAGGGGCTTGAAGGAGACCAGAAACACAAAGATTTAGCTATAGATAGAAATGCATGCTAGAAAGAAAATGTAGAGCTTTGTGATGCCTAGTTGGTGTAGCTACTTTTTTGAAGGCCTTTTGAAAGCCTGTAGAAGTCAATCATGTTAAGATATTTGGAAGTGCAAGGGCAAGGAGACTGTGTGGCAGAAGCACAAAGATGGGAAAACCAAGCAGGGAAGCATTAGGTTTGGAGACACAGACAAGAGCCGAAAGCGCAAAGTCTTGTACATTGCAGTTGTTGTTGCTGTTCAGTTACCCAGTTGTGTCTGACTCTTTGCAACCCCATGGACGCAACACGCCAGGCCTCCCTGTCCCTCACTGTCTCCTGAAGTTTGCCCAAGTTCATGTCCCGGCATCAGGGACTTTTCCAATGAGTCAGCTGTTCACATCACCAAAATACTGGAGCTTCAGCTTCAGCATCAGTCCTTCTAATGAGTTTTCAGGTTAATTTCCCTTAAATTGACTGGTTTGATTTCCTTTCTGTCCAAGGGACTCTCATGGGTCTTATCCAGCACCACAGTTTGAAGGCATTATGATTAGAAGTGTCTAATTAATTACTTTGAGTTTAGTGGAAGCCTCTAAACATTTAAGTGGGGAAGGAATATTATTTGAATTAAAAAAAAATCACATTGGCTATTGTGAAGAACTATAGTGTTCACTGGAGAAGGCAATGGCACCCCACTCCAGTACTCTTGCCTGGAAAATCACTTGGATGGAGGAGCCTGGTAGGCTGCAGTCCATGGGGTCGCTAGGAGTCGGACATGACTGAGCGACTTCACTTTCACTTTTCACTTTCATGCATTGGAGAAGGAAATGGCAACCCACTGCAGTGTTCTTGCCTGGAGAATCCCAGGGATGGGGGAGCCTGGTGGGCTGCCGTCTCTGGGGTCGCACAGAGTCGGACACGACTGAAGCGACTTAGCAGCAGCAGCACCATAGTGTTCCCTGGGGCACTAAGGAGAGAAAGAGGGATTTGACTTTGACAAGTCAGGGAAAGCATCGAGAAGGAGGGGATATGCTGGCCATTGAGATAGGCTGGCTGAGTATTCCAGGAAAAGGGGTTACCTTNCCGTCTCTGGGGTCGCACAGAGTCGGACACGACTGAAGCGACTTAGCAGCAGCAGCACCATAGTGTTCCCTGGGGCACTAAGGAGAGAAAGAGGGATTTGACTTTGACAAGTCAGGGAAAGCATCGAGAAGGAGGGGATATGCTGGCCATTGAGATAGGCTGGCTGAGTATTCCAGGAAAAGGGGTTACCTTCAACAGAGGCAGACTGTCTAGAAAATGTGAAGCATGTTGGGGCCACAGGGAGTTTTCCACTGTGGCTGTATCATCTGCCATGTGGGGAGGATGGAATGTGGTGGGATCAGAGAGGAGATGAATGCTAGGCTGTGTCCTGACTATATTCTGTAGGGAGCTGGAAATTATTGTGTATTTTAGGAAGATAATGTTGGTGACTGCGTGAAGAGTATTAGAGAGGTGAAGAAGACCACTGATGAGGTTTCTGCACTTTAACCTCTGAGCCACCAGGAAAGCCCCCATTTGAGAGATAGCAAGGGTCAAACACTGATTATGGCAGAGGAGACAGGTGAGAGCTATCGACTCAAAGACATAGCACTCGGTGATGAACTGAGCTGAAGTAGTAAAGAGGAGGGAGCATCTGAAGACATTGGCAAAGCAACCTTTCCTGTCAGAGGAAGGTTGGAGGACAGGGTGGAGAGTGCACGCTTGAACAGGCTGAGTATAAGGGTTTTGCAGGACTTCCACCTGATAATGCTGGAGAAACCACTGGAAAAGCAGGGCTGGAACTTGGGAAGTTTGGCCTCTGACAGCACACCTTTTCCAACTAGTTGTTTATAATCTGTGAACAATTTTGTAAATTTTCAGATATTTGCTATTTTCAAGAAGACAGGCATTTCACAAGTGTTTATCAGAACCAACTGGCATATTTTACCAAAGGAGAAGGCTTGCTTCTTCAAAAAAACAGAACATTCAGTAAAGAGGAAGCTGGTTGATGATTTCTACTTTCTTTTCTTACTTGGGAAACTTGTTTAGACCTGAGGATTAACATTAGAGAGTATCATAACAGGCTTAGTGTTATACGGAAAAAAAATCTTGTTGCAATAACTATCATTTGATAATGACGTGATGGACTACCTCTTATGTTTCTAAAGAAAGTAATATGACACAGTAAGAAAAAGCAAGTTGTTTTCTTAGAATTTGTTGATTATTTTGATAGTTGTAGCAAAGAGTTAGACACAAAAGACTACATCTGGGAACAATATAAATGGCTAAATGAGAAAAAATGTCAATTAGAGAGAAAGAGAGTCTTTTTATGAGCACTCAAAAGTTTGAGTTTTAAATAAACAGTTCTTTGTCATGCAAATTTGAACAAATGAGGAAACAAAATGGAAGGTTTATGTCCAGTACCAAATATAGCTGGAGTGAGACCCTCTCCTCTCCTCCTCCTCTTTACTTGTATAATCATATCTTTCTCAAGAATTACATTTTCTTCTCATGTCCCCGGCAGTAACTTCTTTGCTGATACTAATTTGAAGGTAGGGAGCCGGGGCATGGAGACACCTAATTCACCAACAAAGGTCATTTTTAATTGCTATCTTTAGAGTCTCAGGACTGCGTCACTGCCTAATGACTCAGCCTGATCACTGGCACTGACTCACAGAGCTTCTATTACAGGAGAGCTAGACTGATGGGCAGACCACGTGAAGCAGGGAAGAGAAAGGAGGCTGCCGTCATTGAATCGCCAGCTGACCTTAATAACCCAGGGTAGAAAAGGACAGACTGTTCTAAAGGACAGCAGTTAAATTTGCAGTGTGTTTGTTGCTGCTGCTGTTGTTCTAATGATGATTGCCTTCCTTTTTTATATTTATTTATCCAAACTGATTTAGATGAAGCACTCAGAGTTGCAGAGATATGCATACTCTTTGCAAAAACCACTACAGTGTAGCAGAAGTCCTCCAGGATATGGGGATCTTGTTAGCTGCTGACTTGGGTAGATTGTTTGACCTCTGATTATTGTTTCTTTATCTACCCTTGTACAGCCTCTGTATTTTAGAGCCCATGTCAAGCATATTTACTTTTTATAGCAGGCTCGGCAGAAAAGTACCCTTGCCATTGTTTTTACAGGTGAAACACTGTACATCTTCCAAGGACACATTGCTAGTAAGAGATGAATTTGAAATTTTTATCGTGTATATCCCTCCTCAAGGCCAGTGCTCCTTCACTACTCTTCTAAAGTGCCTCTCATCTGTAAAATACGGATGATAATAGCATGTGTCTTGCAGGGTTGTTTTACAGATTAAGTAAGAGAACTGTGAAATGTCTAGTATGCATTAGCCTATCAATAAATGGTTGATAGTATAACTAAAAATAATGAAGAAAAATCTTCACTAAAGTATTCATGGCAATGAAATCCTCATTGGAACATAACCCTTTGATTCTTCAGTGTGAATTAGCCTGTTGTTGCCAGTACTGAAAGCAGGCAAGAAGCACAATCCAAAGGAATGAATCTTTAGTAGTAAAAAGTCAGATACTGTAACATCTGGATGGGAAACATAATTTTTTTGCACTTTGAATCATGCTGTCACTGTTTCCATTGTTTCCCATCTATTTGCCATGAAGTGATGGGACAACTAAAGTGACAGACTTTCTTTTCTTGGGCTCCAACATCACTGCAGATGGTGTCTGCAGCCATGAAATTAAAAGATGCTTGCTTCTTGGAAGAAAAGCTATGACGAACCTAGACAGTATATTAAAAAGTAGGGACATTGCTTTACTGACAAAGGTATGTCTATTCAAAGCTATGGTTTTTCCAGTAGTCATGCATGGATGTGAGAGTTGGACCATAAAGAAAGCTGAGTGCCAAATAATTGATGCTTTTGAACTTGGTATTGGAGAAGACTCTTGAGGCTCCTTGGACTGCAAGGAGAGCCAACTTGTCAACTCTAAAGGAGATCAGTCTTGAATATTCATTGGAAGGACTGATGCTGAAGATGAAACTTCAATACTTTGGCCACCTGATTAACTCGATGGATGTGAACTCCGGGAGTTGGTGATGGACAGGGAGGCCTGGCATGCTGCAATTCATGGGGTCGCAAAGAGTCGGACACGACTGAGCGACTGAACTGAACTGAACTGAACTGATGTGAAGAGCTGACTCATTTGAAAAGACTCTGATGCTGGGAAAGATTGAAGGCAGGAGGAGAAGGGGACGACGGAGGATGAGATGGTTGGATGGCATCACCAACTCAATGGACATGAGTTTGAGAAAGCTCTGGCAGTTGGTGATGGACAGGGAGGCCTGGTGTGCTGCAGTCTGTGGGGTCACAAAGAATCAGACGTGACTGAGCGACTGAACTGAATTGACTGAATCATGTTGGTAACTCCCAGATCATTCCATGTTGACCGTAGCATACTTTTCTTTTAAGTAATATTGGCCCCGGTAAAAATGAAGCTAACAGGTTCAACAGTAACTAGTGTCTGTACAATCTCTGAGATGCTGAAGTTTCATAATAAATTTTTGAAGCCTTAATTGGAGGTAACAAAATATAGCGGAGAGGGCAATAGCAACCCACTCCAGTACTCTTGCCTGGAAAATCCCAGGGACGGGGGAGCCTGGTGGGCTGCCGTCTATGGGGTCGCACAGAGTCGGACACGACTGAAGCGACTTAGCAGCAGCAGCAGCAGCAGCAACAAAATATAGTAACTGATAGTTCTGGTACATGTTGTATAAATAAATGTAGGAAATATGAGTAAAAACGGGAAAAGAAAGGTTTTAGTTTTAGAATCCAGATTTTTACTGGAACAGCAGCTGTTGGGCTATTGTTCTGGAAAAGTGTTGGTCAAAACAAAACAGTACTAAAGTATGTGGTCCGTCCATATGTATCATTTGTGTTTGGACACTTATGAGGCCAACAAAGCAGACGTGAAGAGTATGTTGCTTCTAATGAGGAAAAGACATACAGATTGAGCTTTGTTTAATGAAGATTTACCATAATAGATTACGACCTCCTTGAGACCAGGGATAAATCTTGTTCATTCTTTTGTAACTAGAATCTAGCTCAATCCTTTTTTAGAAGGAGTACCTGTAAAATTTTGTGAAAGGTATGAGTGAATAATAATGGGCTTGTTTATCAGGAGGAGAGAATGAAAAAGGTCAGTTTATCAAGACAAATGCTCATCTGAATGAATGAATCATTTGTCTTGATGGGCTGAACCCTTAGAATTGCTAATGGGGAACTTGACCCAGCTGGCTGACAAGGACAACATCTTAGTCTACAGATTGTTAAGCAGGCTGTGTCCCCTGCAGGCATTCCTTAGTGCTGCTCTTTCCCCAGTGCATTCCCTAGGGGCATCCCCTAACACAGAAGCAAGCCAAAACAAGGAGGACAGATGCCCTTTTTCTTTGTTTTTTT
>SJYT01028717.1:134383-182710 GCA_006410635.1 Cephalophus harveyi | reverse complement strand
GGCAAAGTAATGTCTCTGCTTTTGAATATGCTATCTAGGTTGGTCATAACTTTTCTTCCCAGGAGTAAGCGTCTTTTAATTTTCATGGCTGCAGTCACCATCTGCAGTGATTTTGGAGCCCCCCAAAATAAAGTCTGACACTGTTTCCACTGTTTCCCCATCTATTTCCCATGCAGTACTTGGATGCAATCTCAAAAATGACAGAATGATCCCTATTTGTTTCCAAGGCCAGCCATTCAATATCACAGTAATGCAAGCCTATGCCCCAACCAGTAATGCTGAAGAAGCTGAAGTTGAACGGTTCTATGAAGACCTATAAGACCTTTTAGAACTAACACCCAAAAAAGATGTCCTTTTTATTATGGGGGACTGGAATGCAAAAGTAGGAAGTCAAGAAACACTTAAGGAATCAGTGAATTAAAATGGACTGGAATGGGTGGGCAAATTTGGCCTTGGAATATGGAATGAAGCAGGGCAAAGGCTAATAGAGTTTTGCCAAGAGAACACACTGGTCATAGCAAACACCCTCTTCCAACAACACAAGAGAAGACTCTACACATGGACATCACCAGATGGTCAACACTGAAATCAGATTGATTATGTTCTTTGCAGCCAGAGATGGAGAAGCTCTCTACAGTCAGCAAAAAAAAAAAGACCAGGGGCTGACTGTGGCTCAGATTATGAACCCCTTATTGCCAAATTCAGACTTAAATTGAAGAAAGTAGGGAAAACCACTAGACCATTCAAGTATGACCTAAATCAAATCCCTTATGATCTCAGTGAAAGTGAGAAATAGATTTAGGGACAAGATCTGTTAGATAGAGTGCCTGATGAACTATGGATGGAGGTTTATGACATTGTACAGGAGACAGGGATCAAGACCATCCCCATGGAAAAGAACCCAATGTTAGAGATATATAAGAGCCAGAACTGCTCTCTCTACTTATCTCTTAACTCTCTGAAGTATCTGGAAAATGGGCAACCAAGATTGTTGTGCTATTACTTCTGGATAGTTAGGAAGCTGAAGAATGCATAAAGTCTCTTCAGGGAAGCATCACGTTTCCACGACCATAATAGCTAGCAACAATAGCCAGAGCCCTGGAAAGATGGTCTCTGCCTCAATTCTATTTTCCATATATTAATGAGCAAATTTACATGTTGGAACTTGACTTGCATATAGAACCTGTAGTTGCAAGGGAGTCTGGGAAATCTATATATTTTAGTTTCCCAGCTTCTCAGTTAGAAAGAGGAGAGAACGGAGGGCAAGAAAGTCATTCCAGAAAAGGCAATATTATTATTAATTAAAGTGTAACAATTATTACAATCTAGATTTTCTAACTTGGTTGATCACAAAATAGAAAGCTAACTTACTTTGCAATGATACCCTAACATTTTAGTCTTTTCACCACTCTTGATGTCTGTGGAACACTGTTGACTGAGTAGGACCTTTGCTTTAGACACAGTTCTTGCTTTTTATCAATGTGCAAAGCAATTTGTGTCTCACAGCATTTTTATTGTCCACTGACTGTACTGGAATGTAGTACTTTACCAACCATGAACGTTGACATGTTTATAACAAGGACTTAACCTGAAAATATGCAAGAGAGAGTCTTATGAATACAATCTGTAAGCAGATGAGGTCTCATGGAGGTGTTGAATAGCATATGAAATTAATATTTGTGCCATGGATTTTGAGGTTAATTTGTCCTTCTTCAAGAGACGTAGTGACGGTAATAGGTTAACTGAAAGTTGAAATCCCAATTAGTTTGAAAGGACATCAAGCCTTATGAATTTTCATTAGTGCTAAAAAGAGCAAAATAGTATAATTAATATATATGAAACTCCATTTCTCAATACCAAGCAAAACCTTGAATGAATCCTATGAAAAACCTTTGGATAAATACTCTATGTCAGAGCCAACAGTGTCAATAATCTTAGTTATTATATCTGCAGAATTTATTTCTGCAAGTTAGTGAACTTTTCCTAAATTTTCAGCACATAATTTATTATGTATTGACTTTTCCCCCTTAACTCTTTCAATAGTATATTATTTAATGTCACGAGTGTTTAGTTCTTCTCCAATGTGCTCCTCTGTTCCTAAAATTGAATAGCAATTTCAAGTGCTTAAACTTAGCCTGAAGTGTTTATATACCTTAATTAGTGTAGAAATATTTCCTAGCTTTCAAAGAACTTTTGTGCAGATCATAATCCAATGAAAAGGGGATACACTACTATTCAAATGACTACTCTGTTCTAAAAGTATTCCAGAGTAACAATTTTCAGAATAGTACTAGAAGAGGACTAAACAGTAACTTGGAAGTTTCTTGGTAGTAAAAGCGGATTCAATATTTTGCACTCAGCAATTTGAAATATGCTTAAGCTTTTATTATAATTTTTCTTGTGGGTCTTTTGTTAGTAAGACTGTCAAAATAATATTCTATGGGGACCTAACTGTTAATTGGTGAAAAGAGACAAAATATTTGAGGAAAAAAATTGGTTCCATTGTGCAATTATATCTCAGATAAGTACAGATGACATAGAGTGGACTTCACACATGGCTGAAACATTCTGATACTAGCAGCGGCATATTTGTAGCAGGTCTGTGTGAATGTGTGCTGGGCTAGTGTGGACCTAAATACACACGTGCATTTGTGCTCTCTCCAGAGGAGTTCTAATCTTCAGTTAGTGCAGTTGTGAGGAGCTGCACTGATGAATCTATGTTGGTCTATCCTGTGTCACATGTGAATGAATTTGTATAAAACGGTGAATCTGAATGAATATGACTTTGTGTTTATGTTATCTGTAGGGATTCCTTGATGGCTCAGATGATAAAAGCATCTGCCTGTAATGCGGGAGATCCAGGTTTGATCCCTGGGTCAGGAAGATGCCCTGGAGAAGGAAATGGCAACCCACTCCAATACTCTTGGCTGAAAAATTCCAGGGACAGGGGAGCCTGGTAGGCTACAATCCATGGGGTGCAAAGAGTCGGACACGACTGAGCAACTTCACTTTCTTTTATGTTATCTGTATCAAAGACCATACAAGTGAGCATTTGGTATTTGGATGAGGCTGTATTTTTTATTTATTTGTTTTACGCTATTGTTTCTGAAACATTTTGTTACTATTAATAATAATGATTACTAGTGTCCCTCTTAGCTTTCTGCCATCTTGGTTACTCACTTTCACCAATATGAAACTTAAATGATATCATGCATGTCTTTATTGGTTCAGAAATCCCAGAATGAAAGTTGTGATGCTCATTAGGAATCAAGATGCAATAGTGATGGCAGCTGCGTCCTCAAGAACAAAGGATGAATCTAAAGGTGTATCTAACGGCTCAGCAGAAAACTTTCACTTAAAAGGTAATTTATGAATATTTTATGTTTTTATACAGCACCTTACAAGTTGATTTTAGCCTGCAGCAATCAAAATATTCACCTTCTGCACAATTCTCCCGTATTTGTTCTTCCAGTACATTTGAAATTGATAGGAAAAAAAAATACCTTGCAATTTCTAGTGTTTTCTCTTTATCTTGGAGGAAAAGGAGAAGAAAACCAGAGTGAGTTCAACATAGTCTTAACTCAGAGTAAAGGAGCCACTGATCTTGGATTGGAAGATGGAATAAATGTAGTTAGAGGTCAGAAGAGGGATCAGGAAAAGGTAATAAGCAGACAAATCCTGGTGATGTTTACATGAGGATATGAAATGAAAATCTAAGCCACTGGTTTGTGATACTGGCAATTTTAGCAGTGCAACTGTGAATAGCAACAGAAAACAGCTTTATGGATACCATAACAGGGGAATATGACTAGTGTTTATGTTATCTACGTCAAATGCTGATTTCTGTAGTACTTCTAGCCCAAATGGTATCAAACTTAAAAAAACAATGTCAAGAAATATTTAGCAGCTTTAAAGAGCCTTGGGCTTCCCTGGTGGCTCAGACTGTAAAGAATCCATTTGCAATCAGGAGACCTGGCTTTGATCCCTAGGTTGGGAAGATCTCCTGGAGAAGGAAGCGGCAACCCACTCCAGTATTCTTGCTCGGAGAATTCCATGGACAGAGGAGGCTGGTAGCTGTTATCATGCAGGGAGTGATAGTGAGGCAAACTGGGAGCCATGTGATTTCTTGAAGATACATAAGAAAGACCTGCAAAATTTGAGTATAGGCCAATAAAAATTGCTAACCAGCAGCAAATTATTCAACAAATTTGCTACAAATGCACTGTATTTGGGAAAAAAAAAATGCATCTTCCAGTCGCTCAATTCCATGTTTGTTTCCTTTCTGCTTCATCTCTGGCTCTAGGTTTGATCTTACCTGTGGAATATTGTCTTTCCTCTTTGTTCAGATTCCTGTTCAAAATTACTCCTTGGACATACTGTGACAGATTTTGTACTAAGGTTCCCTCACATTACCTCATTTTGCTAATTCATACTCTCAGGACTAAAGGAACAAGGCTACCATCATAAGATGATTATTTATTGAATGCCAAGTGATGTGAAAGTGTTAGACACTCAGTCGTGTCCAACTCTTTGTGACCCCATGGACTGTAGTCCACCAGGCTCCTCTGTCCATAGAATTCTCTAGGCAAGAATCCTGGAGTGGGTGGCCATTCCCTTCTCCAGGGGATCTTCCTGACCCAGGGATCAAATGCAGGTCTCCTGCACAGCAGGCAGATTCTTTACCATCTGAGCCTCCAGGGAAGCCCATTGAGGGCCAGTCTGTGGACTAAATCTGAGTTTCTATTTTTCCTGTTATTAACTGAGTATGTCAGTCAGGGTTCAGTCCGGAAAACAGAAATTCCCCTTTGTATTCCAAGGATAGAGGAGTCTGCAGCTAATTTGAGGTTTATACAGTCACTGGAAGAGCTAGGGAAATGTGGCAGGAGAGTCACCACTAAAGTGGATGGTTTTGGGCTGCCTGGGAGGCACTGCAAATCTCAGGATTCTCCGGAGAGCTTCTGTCAACAGTCCCATGTGCAGCATTAAACTGAGTGGTTTACAAAGTGCTGCTCCAGAAGCTGTTATGAGTCCCATGTTTGCTCATATATATGGCCACATCTTTCTCTGGGGAACTATGGCCTTTCTCTGCACAATTTTTGTATTTATCTTGTAAAAATGAGATGGATCCTCCACTCAAAATTTGCTTTAGCTGTCAAGGCTGATGGTAATCCTTGCATGTATTAAGAAGATATGAAAAAGTTCATTACTCACAAAATGAGACTTTGTGGGAAGGTCCAAAACTGGCTTGAGAGAGTAGAGACTTATTATTACATCACCATCTTGGAACCATGGAATGGTGGAGGAGTTTGGGGTTACTTAGAGAGGGTGGTGATGCTGAGTTAACAGCAGAAAATCTTATCCACTGGGCGTGGTCTCTGCTGCTAACTGCTGCTAAGTCGCTTCAGTCGTGTCTGACTCTGTGTGACCCCATAGACGGCAGCCCACCAGGTTTCCCCATCCCTGGGATTCTCCAGGCAAGAACAGTGGAGTGAGTTGCCATTTCCTTCTCCGATGCATGAAAAGTGAAAAGTGAAAGGGAAGTCGCGCAGTCGTGTCCAACTCTTTGCGACCCCATAGACTGCAGGAGACCAGGCTCCTCTGTCCATGGGATTTTCCAGGCAAGAGTACTGGAGTGGGGTGCCATTGCCTTCTCTCAGACTCCCTTTATTCTAAGGTACCCAGACCAACAGGGGGTCACTTTTTGCATTATTTTCTACTTATGAAACTGTTTTACAATTAAAGTAATATCCATTTTAAAAATCAAGGGACCATAAAATCCTTATAAGTATGTAAAGAAAAGAAAAAACAAACAAACAAAAAACAAAACAAAACAAAACAAAAAAAACAACCCAGTAACTGATACAAGTAATAAATCACCAAATAAACATGAATAGAAGTTTTCCCTTCCTTTCAGAAAAGAGGATTGTTACTCAAGACCTGTATGGATATCTTTCTTAGGAAATTCACATTTATTAAATATAGGGTCACATTTTCTCAAAATTTCTCAAAGACAAATGGTACATTTGTATTAATGTATTAATGTATTAAGACATTAATACACATTAACTGGAAATTTTAGTCTCATTCAGGCCAGCTTTTTAAAATTATTGGAATTGTGTACATGGTAATTGTTTACTAATAGAGTTGATTCAAAGTAGGATATCCAGTTCTTGAAATTTGTTAGTTCAAATAGGATAAGGCAGAACATTCCAGAAGTTTTGACTGTTTAGAAGTAGGTCACCTCAGTAATTAGTATCAAAGATTTAATAAAATCTCTGATTATGAGATGCCTGCTGATGTGACAAGCACTGAGTAAGGTGATGAGGATACAAAGCTGAATACAATGTTTTTTGCCCTTAAGGACCTCATAGTTTGTTCAAGCGATATCCAGGATTACAAGATATTCAGGATTCAAGAGTTAAAGTCTTCTGCGATTAAAACTATGAGGGTCTCCTAAGCAGTCACTTCTGCAAACATAGCTGACCCTAATAAAACCCAGCGTTTAAAAAAAAAAAAATCTGTGACAAACAAGTCCCAAACTTCAGCCTTATTTCCTTAAAAATTTTTCTAAAATAAAAGGGAGAATAGCTAGGCAACAACAAATTCTAATTTAGTTTCGAATGTTTTCTGTGAGAGGCTGATGACAGCTGACAGTATTGTCCAGTTATCTAAGTGTAACATTGATTTCCATTTGAAACAGAGAAAGCAGTGACTTGCCGCTTGCTGAAGTCAGGCACCTCTGAGAGATGCTTCATGGTGTATTCTAAGGCACTTCTTTCCAGGTAATGGGGCATGAGAGTGACTTACACAGTGCACAGAATTTGGAGTGGAACAAAATAATAAAACAAGCAGGTTCACTCTTAATCATGATTGCATATAGTAAATAAGCAACATTCTTTTTCAAAGAAATGTTGAGAGAAGTCAAAATGGTGGATCAGGAGGTTGCGGAATTGGTCTCTCCTCAAAAGTCCATCAAAAATACATCACAAATGGCACAGTTCTCACAGAGCCCCTGCTGAACATTTGTGGAAGACATTGGACACCTAAAAGGATCAGAAAAATCCCCTGGAAACCGGGTGGGAGGAAAGAAAGATAAAAAGACGAGAGGAGTCACAAAAGGGAGCAGCAGCTTTGGCAGGAAGCTGAATGTGGAGGGAGGTCCCCGCACTCAGGGGGGCGGGGAAAAAGACCCTCACGGTAGGGAAGCCAGCTGGGACGGAAAGAGATCTTCAGGGGAGCAAAGGAGGTTGCCGCAGATGGTCTGTGGGAAGCAGGACGAAGCCTGCCGGGTCTGTGCGGCAGCCCTGTGCACCCCAGGCGGAGTTGCGTGCCTCCTGGCGCGGGGGGCGGCTGGGTGCTGGCAAGAGGGCTTTGGAGCACGGGCCTTGGGAAGGACCAGCTGTTGGCTGTGAAAAGTGAGCCTAAAGGGACAGGAGCAAGGAGCGCCACAAGTGTGGAAGTTTGCAGAAAAAGCCCGGGGTGCGGTGGAGGCCAGGCACCACTGCTGAATGGACGCGATGGGCGGGCACCCTCCACATCCTCTGGCTGCCTCAGCCCCCCAGGCTCTAGGACGGCGCCCGACTGGGGAGGCTTGTCTGACCCTCCCGCCGGGACCCCTTCTGCGCTCGGGGGCCCTGGGGTTCTTGCTGCTGCAGATCTCACAGCCTCTCTGGGAATCAGCCCTGGGCTCCCTCGTCTGAGATGGGAGTCCGTCAGCGCCGTCCGGGGCTGTGCGCTCAAGCTTGGAGCTGGGCGGGCAGATTCTCGGAGAGGACCGCTGTTGGCTGTGGGGATGGGGCAGAGAGGACGCGATTCGGGGGCTCCATGGCCGGGGATGCTCCTGAGGAAACACTGGCTGCCTGGGACAGGAGGCGCCACTGTGGAGGGTGCGCAAGGGGTGGGCTGCCCACACACCAGCCCGCGCCTCCTTCGGCGCCAGGAGTGGTTCCCACCGGAGCGACCCTGCCCCAGGCTGCTGCAACGGCTGGCTGGTCTGCACCCCGCTTGTGGCGGCCCTATCCTTCTCGGGCCTGGTTAGGTGTGCCCCAGAGGGCCACTGCTTTCCCTCCGTCTCACTCAGGCAGGGAACAGATACCCGAGGGTGGCATCAAAGCCAAAGCTGAGCACCAGGGCTGACTCAGCGAAGGAAGAGGAATGGAAATCTCTCCACGTAGCTGCAAAAGCCGTGGATTAAATCCCTGTGATTTAATCCACAGGCTTGGTCAATCTTGTGTATGCAGAATATCTGAGCAGATGGGCATTCCTACTCCTGAGATAGATCAAGGTTCAGCAACTGTGGACTTTGGGACAATTACACGATGACTTGGATCAAATCAGAGTCTGAGCTGACCCCACAGTGGCCACAGATGGTTCAGGGGCAAACCTAGATTTGTTGTTGTTGTTATTATTATTATTACTTAATTTTTTAAACATTTTTTTCTAGTTTTACTATAACTTTTCTGGGTTAGTGCTCTTTTCTTATTTTATTTTTTGAATTTTTAAAGTGTTTGTTATATCCTCTTTGCTTTTGTTTTCTTATGACTTGGATCAAATCAGAGTCTGAGCTGACCCCACAGTGGCCACAGATGGTTCAGGGGCAAACCTAGATTTGGTGTTGTTGTTATTATTATTATTACTTAATTTTTTAAACATTTTTTTCTAGTTTTACTATAACTTTTTTGGGTTTGTGCTCTTTTCTTATTTTATTTTTTGAATTTTTAAAGTGTTTGTTATATCCTCTTTGCTTTTGTTTTCTTTTTTAGTTTGCTATTTGTGTTTTCTGTTTAAATTTTTCATTTTGCATTGGAGGTTAATTGCTTCAAAATACTGTGTTGGTTTCTACCATATATCAACATCAATCAGCTATAGGCATACAGATGTCCCCTCCCTCTTGAACTACCTATCTCACCCCACTAGGTTGCCACAGAGTGCCAGGTGTGAGATCCCTGTATCAGAGAGCAAATTCCCACCAGCTATCTATTTCACATTTGGTAATCGGGAAAGGAGTACATCAAGGCTGTATATTGTCACCCTGCTTATTTAATATATGCAGAGTACATCATGTGAAATGCTGGGCTGGGTGAATCACAAGCTGGAATCAAGATTGCCAGGAGAAATATCAATAACCTCAGATACACAGATGACACCACCCTTATGGCAGAAAGCAAAGAGGAACCAAGGAGCTTGTTGATGAAAGTGAAAGAGGTGAATGAAAAAGTTGGCTTAAAATTCAACATTCAGAAAACTAAGATCATGGCATCTGGTCCCATCACTTCATGGCAAATAGATGGGGAAACAATGGAAACAGAGACAGACTTTATTTTTTGGGGCTCCAAAATCACTGCAGATCATCATGAAATTAAAAGACACTTGCTCCTTGGAAGAAAAGCTATGACCAACCTCGACAGCATATTAAAATGAAGAGACATAACTTTGCCCACAAAGGTCCATCTAGTCAAAGCTATGGTTTTTCTAGTAGTCATGTATGGATGTGAGAGTTGGAGCATAAAGAAAGCTGAGTGCCGAAGAATTGATGATTTTGAACTGTGGTTTTGGAAAAGACCCTTGAGAGTCTCTTGGACTGCAAGGAGATCCAAACAGTCCATCCTAAAGGAAATCAGTCCTGAATATTCATTGGAAGGACTGATGCTGAAGCTCCAATACTTTGTCCACCTGATGCGAAGAACTGACTCATTGGAAAAGACCCTGATGCTGGGAAAGATTGAAGGCAGGAGGAGAAGGGGACAACAGAGGATAAGACAGTTGGATGGCATCACCGACTCAATGGACATTAATTTGAGCAAGCTTTGGGAGTTGGTGATGGACAGGGAAGCCTGGCGTGCTGCAGTCCATGGGGTCGCAAAGAGTTGGACACGACTGAGCGACTGAACTGAAGTGAATGTACGTGCTTCAATGCTGCTCTCTTGATTCCTCCCACCATCTCCATTCCCCATTGTGTCCACAAATCTGTTCTCTATGTCTGTGTCTTCATTGTAGCCCTGCAAAAAGGTTCTTCAGTACCAACTTTCTACATTCCATATATATGAGTTAATATAAAATGTTTGTTTTTCTCTTTTTGACTACTTCATTCTGTATAATAGATTCTAGGTTCATCTGCTTGCTTAGAACTGATTCAACTGCATTATTTTTATTGCAGAGTAATATTCCATTGTATGTAAGTATCACAATTTCTTTATCCATTCATCTGTTGGATGTTTAAGTTGCTTCCATGACCTAGCTGTTGAAAACAGTGCTGCAATTAACAGTGGGGTATATGTGTCATTTTCAGTTATGGGTTCCTTAGGGTGTATGCCCAGGAATAGGATTGCTGGGTCATATGGTAGTTTTATTCCTAATTGTTTAAGCAATCTTCATACTGATCTCCCTAGTGGCTGTATCAATTTACATTCCCATGAACAGTGCAAGAGGGTTCCCTTTTCTTCACAGCCTCTCCAGCTTTCATTGCTTATAGATTTTTTGATGAAGGCCATTCTGACCTGTGTGAAGTGATGCCTCTTTGTAGGTTTGATTTGCATTTCTCTGATAATGAATGATGTTGAGCATCTTTTCATGCGCTTATTAACCATCTGTATGTCTTCTTTGGAGCAATGTCTGTTTACATCTTCTGTCCACTTTTTGATTGGGTTGTTTTTCTGGTGTTGAGCTGCATGAGCTGCTTGTATATTTTGGAAATTAATTCTTTGTCAGCTATTTCATTTGCTAATATTTTCTCACAATATGAGGGTTGTCTTTTCACTTTGTTTCTAGTTTCCTTTGCCTGGAGGAGGAAATGGCAACCTACTCCAGTATTTTTGGCAAGAGAATCCCATGGATAGAGGAGCCTGGTAGGCCACAGTCCGTGGGGTTGCAAAAAGTTGGACACGACTGAGCAACTAATATGTTGCTGTGCAAAGGCTTTTAGGTTTAATTAGGTCTCATTTATTTATTTTTTTGTTTTCTTTCCTTTAGGAGGGAGGTTGTAGAGGATCTTGCTGTGATTTATGTCAGAGAGTTCGCTGCCTATGGTCTCCTCCAAGAGCTTTATAGTTTCTGGCCTTACATTTAAGTCTTTATAATCCATTTTGGGTTTATTTCTGTGTGTGGTGCTATTACACTGTTTTTCTAGTCAGCTGTTTGGTACATAACTTCCTTCAGGGTCTTCTTTCAGTCAAAAGCTTATCATGCCTCTGATGCCTAATCGAAACTACTGTTAATTTCCCCAACAGACCTGAGAACAAAGCTATATGGTATAAAACTCTTAGAGGAAAACGTAGACAGAATACCCTTTGGCATAAATCTCTGAAAGATTGCTTTCGACCCATCTCCTAGAGTAATAAAAATAAAAAGAAAAGTAAGCAAACAAATGGGACCAATTAAATTTGAAAACTTTTGCACAGCAAGGGAAACCATAAACAAGACCAAAAGACAATCATCAGAATGGAAGAAAATATTTGCAAATGAAGCAATTGGCAAGTGATTAATCTTCAGAATATGTAAACAGCTCATGCAGTTCAAAAAAAAAATCAAAATATGGACAGAAGACCTAAATAGATATATCTCCAAAGAAGATATGCAGTTGGCTAACAAACACATGGAACGATGCCTGTGAATTAATCTCTCATTTGCGTCCAACTCTTTGTGACCCCATAGACTATAACCTGCAGGTCTCCTCTGTCCATGACCTTCAGCAGGCAAGAATACTGGAGTGGGTTTCCATTCCCTTCTATAGGGGATCTTTCTGACCCAGGGATTGAACCCAGAGTTTTGGCATTGTGGGCAGATTCTTTACTGTCTAAGCTTGAAAGTAAAAGTTGCTCAGTCGTGTCTGACTCTTTGCAACCCCATGGACTATACAGTCCATGGAATTTCCCAGGCCAGAATATTGGAGAGGGTAGCTTTTCCCTTCTCCAGGGGATATTCCCAACTCAGGGATCGAACTCAGGTCTCCCATATTGCAGGTGGATTCTTTACCAGCTGAGCTACAAGGAAAGCCCAAGAGTACTGGAGACGGTAGCCTATGCCTTCTCCAGGGGATCTTCCCAATCCAGGAATCGAACTGGGGTCTCTTGCATTGCATGCAGATTCTTTAACAACTGAGTTATCAGGGAAGCCCAAGGAAAGTGGAGTGGGTAGCCTATCCCTTCTCCAGCAGATCTTACTAACTCAGGAATCAAACCAGGGCCCCCCGTTTTGCAGTCAGATTCTTAACCAACTGAGCTATGAGGGAAGCCCATACAAGCTTAACACCACTAATTATCGTGTGTGCTAAGTTGCTTCTGTTGTGTCCAATGTTTGCAACCCTATGGACTGTAGCTCACCAGGCTCCTCTGTCCATGGGATTCTCCAGGCAAGAATACTGGAGTGGGTTGCCATGCCCTCCTTCAGGGAAACTTCCTGACCCATGGTCAAACCTGTGTCCCTTACATCTCCTCATTGGCAGGCAGGTTCTTTACTACTAGTGTCACCGAATGCAAATCAAAACTAAAATGAGGTATCACCTCACATTGGTCTGAACAGCTATCATCAAAACATCTACAAACAATAAAATCTGGAGAGGGTGTATAGAAAAGTGAGGTGTCATATGGTGTTAGTGGGAATGTGAATTAAGATAGCCACTATAGAGAACCGTATGGAGGTTTCTAAAAAAACTGAAAATAGAATTATCATATGACCCGGCAATTCACTCTTGGGGATAAACCCAGAGAATAACCATCGTTCATAAAGATACCTGCACTCCAATGTTCCTTGTAGCACTATTTACAATAGCCAGGCCATGGATGCAACCTAAATGTCCATCAACGGAGGAGTGGATAAAGAAGATGTGGTCCATATACACAACGGAATATTACTCAGCCCTTAAAGGGAACTAAACTGTGCCATTTGCAGAAATGTGGATGGAGCTAGAGTCTATCACATGGAGTGAAATCAGAAAGAGAAAAACAAATATTGTACACTAACGCATGTAGAATCCAGAAATTATGGTGTTAGTGGGAATGTGAATTAAGATAGCCACTATAGAGAACCGTATGGAGGTTTCTAAAAAAACTGAAAATAGAATTATCATATGACCCGGCAATTCACTCTTGGGGATAAACCCAGAGAATAACCATCGTTCATAAAGATACCTGCACTCCAATGTTCCTTGTAGCACTATTTACAATAGCCAGGCCATGGATGCAACCTAAATGTCCATCAACGGAGGAGTGGATAAAGAAGATGTGGTCCATATACACAACGGAATATTACTCAGTCCTTAAAGGGAACTAAACTGTGCCATTTGCAGAAATGTGGATGGAGCTAGAGTCTATCACATGGAGTGAAATCAGAAAGAGAAAAACAAATATTGTACACTAACGCATGTATGTAGAATCCAGAAAAGTGGTAAAGATTATCTCATTTGCAAAGCAAAAACAGAGAATAAATGTAGAAAACAAATAGATGGATCCCAGGGGGAAAGGGTTTGTGTAATAAACTGGGAGATGGGGAGTGACGTATTTATACTATTGATATTATAAAATGGATAACAAATGAGAATCTACTGCAGAGCACAGGGCAATGTACTCAGTGCTCTGTGGTGACCTCAACTGGAAGGGAATCCTAAAAACTGGGGATATATGTATACATACAGCTGATTCACTTTGCAGTACATCTCTGTCTCTTATACACATCTAGATGTGTATAAGAGACAGTTCTTAGGCTACTGAACTACAATTAAGATGAATTGCTTAAAATGCATTGAATGAAAAAAATTACATTTAAATATCAAATATGAACCTTTTTGAAAACAATGATGTTGTTTTCTATTATAATGATCGTATGTTGATTAAAATGAAAGATAGTTACATTTTTCCTGGAACACATTAACAAAATCAGTAGTGATTTAAAATAAATTGCAAATAAGTATTTTATTATGATAGTCTTAATGAGACCTTGAGTGCTTTATTGGTCATTGTCTTATTATTTTATTACTCATAGATTGTCATCTACCAAGTGAAAAGAGAGGGCATGATATCATGGAAATAGTGGAAGACTGACTTCACTTTTCTACCCTATTATTTAATGATTATGTGAATTTGTTATTTTTTTCTTCCTGGAATCCTCTTTCCCGTATCCTCGTACCCATGGTTCCCTTTCATCCCTCAGACCTCAGCTCAGCTGCTCTCTCTTCAATGAGACTTTCCGTGACCCTCACTCTTGTCCGCTGTGAAATTGCACCAACCTGCCTGCAGTTGCTTTCTCACATCACCGTTTGTCTTTATTCCATTTCTATTGTGTGAAATTATTTAGGAGGTAAGCTCCCGGAGAGCAAGGACATAGCCTGTTTATCACCTGTGCCAAGCAGCCCTTGAAATATGGCAGATGCTTCCTTAATATTTGCTGAATAAAAGAATGACTGAATAGTTTAAGTCACTTTCTCACCTGTAATACATGTTTTCCCTGTCTTATGGACTAGTGAGGATGAAATAAGAGACATTTGAAGACTATAAAGTATTGCAAATTGTTATCATATCTACAAAGATGTATGAGTTCACGTCTGCTTAAAAAACAATGGTCTTGAACTCTTCAGGTTTTTAGTAGGTAAATACTAGTGAAATCTTTGCATTATTCTCCCTGTTAGGATAATTAGCATACTAAAATAATCACTGATGCACTCAGCAATTTGTCAATGTCAGTTTGTTCTTGGTTTATTCTTTTCTTTCTTGGTTTCCGTAGTATATACACTATATAGCTGGCCCTTTGGATTAGCAGGTTCTACATTGATGATATCAACCAACGATCAATTGCAGACATTAAAATTCTGGAACGTTCCAAAAGCAGAACTTGAATTTTCCACATGCAACTACTTACACCGCATTTACATTGTATTAAATATTTAAAGTAATCTAGAGATGATCTCTGTGTGTTTTATTACTATTTTTGCAGGTAGTGTCAGACTTTATTTTTTTGGGCTCCAAAATCACTGCTATGGTTTTTCCAGTAGTCATGTATGGATGTGAGAGTTGGACATGTGAAGAAAGCTGAGCCCCAAAGAATTGATGCTTTTGAACTGTGGTGTTGGAGAAGACTCTTGAGAGTCCCTTGGCCTGCAAGGAGATCCAACCAGTCCATTCTAAAGGAGATCAGTCCTGGGTGTTCTTTGGAAGGACTGATGCTAAAGCTGAAACTCCAGTACTTTGGCCACCTCATGCGAAGAGTTGGCTCATTAGAAAAGACTCTGATGCTGGGAGGGATTGGGGGCAGGAGGAGAAGGGGACAACAGAGGATGAGATGGCTGGATGCCATCACCAACTCGATGGACATGAGTTCGGGTGAACTCCGGCAGTTGGTGATGGACAAGGAGGCCTGGCATGCTGCGATTCATGAGGTCGCAGAGTCGAACACAAATGAACACGAATGAGCGACTGAACTGAACTGAGGGCATAAATGTGTCACTTCACTCTAAGAGAATATAGACTGATGCTGCATAGTACAATGGGGGATAAAATGTTTCCTTTAGGATAGCAAACTGAAATGCAGTAACTTTGTTTCTTGGAGATTTTGTTTCAAATTTCTTAGTCAGAAGTATTCAACACAGTCATTCCAGGAGTGGAAAGGAACTATGAATAGCTTTTCAGAGAGGAAGCTAGGTATATTATTTCTTCCTCACGCAATTCAGAAACTGGGTAAGATCACATGATGTTTATTTGTCCTCTTAGTTCTAACTTTGACACATTTAGAGTTAACTTACTTCAAGGTTTTTTTTTTTTTTTTTTTTTTTTTGAGTGACAGGCTTGCAGATGTTTTCCACATTTGTTTTTTGGCTTCTTTGCAAGCTCAGCAGCTGTGCACTTGCAATCAAAATCTTGTTTGACTGAGTATGCTGAGGGGTGCAGGGGCAGAATCAGCTCTAGCAAGTCTGATCTCTAGTAAGAACATTTTGGGGAACTTGATACCTGGTGTTGTCATGGTGGCATTAGCTCACCTCCACATCATCCCTATGACTCCCATTTTCCTATTACATTCCCTGGACACATTAGGCCACATTTCCATCAGCCCTTTCCCATTATTCCCTTCTTATGACTCCTTTGAGGTCTGGGCATGGTCTCAAGTGGAAGTTTGGCAAAACCAGACGTGAATCTTGTAAGATGGATTGGTGGTCCCCAGAGTAATCAGTTTACAGTGTCAAGCTCTTCTGAATTGAAAGCCAAAGTATATCTTATGAAGTAGAGAAGAAAAATTACTTCATATTTTCCAGCTCAGTTCTAGTTCATTTCCTATCAGCAAAGGCAATCTACTTCACAGAGATAAAAGGTTTGCATTTCCCCAAAGATTCAAGGAGAATAGAAAAAAATGTGAGATATGCTTCATAGTAGATATGACCAAAGAAGTGAAAAGAGTGAAGTTCGTATTGTTGGTAAATAAAAACACTGTTAAATGTTTAGATTACAAGTAGATAATGCTGTTTGTAATAAACATCAGTACTAAATATTTACTGCCTGTTGAACTTCTGCTTTCAATGATGGGCTCAAATGTTACTTATAATATGAAGACTTCCATCATCCCTCGGTCAAATTAATAGCTACCTCATCTACAGTTTTCCATCACTGAATGTATCGTTGTTGTATCTTCATTCTGCAGGCATGTTTATGTGTGTATGTATTTAATAGAGTGCATTGGTTAAGAATGTGGACTCTGGAGCTGGACCGCCTGGATTGCACTTCTGGTCTTGCCACTCTTCAACTGTGTGACTTCATGCAGTTGCTTCATGTATTATGTGCCTGAGCTTCCTCATTTGTGAAATGGACAGGATAATATTATCTACCTTCTGGAACATGATGAGAAATATAGGGGTGAATATACAGAAGGACTAAGTGCCTGATGCTAAATAGGTATTATTTAACAAATCCATAAGAAATATTTCTATATGCTAAAATCTATACCAGGGCTTGAGTATATACAGAGGAATCGCTACTCTTAAAGGGTGTTTATGCTGGTGATCTAGACACTGAGCAATTCAACAGCAGTGAATTCATTTATTCTATGCATATTCAGTGAGCCATTTTACATGCCTGGCACTGTTCTGTTCACAGATGGTGGGAACACAATAGTGAACTAGACAAAAAACCTCACTGAGATTGCATTCTAGTACATGTGAGGTGTGCAAATATGCGAGGAGATAGAGATGAGACCTCTCACTTCACCTGGGGTGGGGCCAAGATTGAGCACGGTTTCCTGGAAGAGACAGTTTAGCCAGGCAGAGAAGAAACTGGGGGACTTGGGTTAGGCGTAGAAGCAGTAAGGAGGTCGTTGATATTTACCTCCTTAAAGCAAAAGCTCCTGTTCTTTGGAGCTACATGTTTCCTCTGGACAGATGCCACTTCCTTTCAACTTAGGGAATAGGCCAGGGATGGTGTCAAAAATTTTCTGAAGTGGGGCTCTTCATATTCTGATATGAATATCTTGGGTATGGATTCCCTTGCTATAGATTATCTGCTTTTCAAGGAACTTGTGCTCTATCTTTGTTATATTTTGCATGGTATAACCTTATTGTAACAATGGAAATGTAGCTGAAATAACACAGGAATGAGGTCCAGGTGATCTGGATTCAAACTTCATCCCTATCTGGCTGGCTTTGTACTTCTTTGGCTGGCTTTGTACTTCTTTGAGGCTCATTTTATCTATTTGTTGGGGCATTAATACTGAGGTATGCCTAACTGAGGTGTGGTAAGGATTATATTAAAAATTTTAAAAAGTGCGTTATAAATGGCAAATGCTATATGGTGTATTATGAATTATATTCCTGAAGAATGCATTGTTTTCAGTAACTGGCAAAAGGTTCAGTGAGAAAATGACATAAGGGGATTGTTATTGATGATTGATAATTCACAGTTCGAATGAACATGCATTTACAACAACCAGCTGATTACATATCAGGTACTGAGTGCTTTCTATATAATCCTGCCTGTGAGTACCCAATGAGTAAGTGGAAGAAACAGGTGTCAGGCTTGTTTATTTGACCCCATATCATGCATTTCTTTTCGTAATGTAACACTGCCTCTTCAGAAGTCTTGTAGGATCTGCTGTACCCTGGTGAATCTTGGTGAGTCCTGAATATGTAAACCTTCTGAGCTTTATTTATGTCATGTAATCCTTAAAAAGTGAGCTTCACAGCCCTTCACACTCTGAGTTCTTTACTGGATTCCCCAAACTGTGAAGGGGCCAGGGTGGGGAAGATTAAGACAGATTCTTCCCTCTGTAATTTCCTTATGCAACAAACTCCCAAGCCTCTTCTCATCCCACATTCTCTGAGAAATTCTTCCCATCTCTAACTCTATAAACCCAGTTTCCTTCTGTCTCTCCTGATCCTATTTAGCTTTACATTCAAAGCCAGAAAGAGTTGATTTCAGGAGAAAAGGGGTGGGGAGCAGAAGAGATAGAATGAGCTGTTCTCAGAAATCTTTTTAGCTAGGTGAATAAGGGGAAAGCTTAAACACTAATAAGACTTCCCTGGTGGCTCAGATGGTAGAGCATCTGCCTACAACGCGGGATACACAGGTTCAACCCCCGGGTAGGGAAGATCTTCTGGAGAAGGAAATGGCAACCCACTCCAGTATTCCTGCCTGGAAAATCCCATGGACAGAGGAGGCTGGTAGGCTACAGTTGATGGGTTCGCAAGAGTTGGACATGACTGAGAGACTTCACTTTCACTTTAAACACTAATACATTAAAAAATTAATTTATTTAATTGAATGATAACTGCTTTACAATATTGTGATGGTTTTGCCATATGTCAATATGAATCAGTCCTAGGCACACATTTGCCCCTCCATCCTAGGTTCCCTTCCCACCTCCCTCCCCGCCCCATCTGTCCAGGTGGTCAGAGGGCTTTGGTTGCCCTACGTCATACATCAAATTCCCAATGGCTATCTATTTTAACATGATGATGTATATGTTTCAGGGCTTTTCTTTCAAATCATCTCACTCTCTCCTTCTCCCACTGAGTCCAAAAGTCTGTTCTTTACATCTGGGTCTCCTGGGCTGACCTGGACATAGTGTTGTTGGTGCCATCTTTCTAGATTCCATATATATGCATTCAATTCAGTTCAGTTGCTCAGTCGTGTCCGACTCTTCGAGACCCCATGAATTGCAGCACGCCAGGCCTCCCTGTCCAACACCAACTCCCAGAGTTCACTCAAACTCATGTCCATTGAGTCGGTGATGCCATCCAGCCATCTCATCCTCTGTCATCCCCTTCTCCTCCTGTCCCCAATTCCTCCAAGCATCAGAGTCTTTTCTAAAGAGTCAACTCTTCACATGAGGTGGCCAAAGTACTGGAGTTTCAGCTTTAGCATCATTCCTTCCAAAGAAATCCCAGGACTGATCTCCTTCAGAATGGACTGGTTGGATCTCCTTGAAGTCCAAGGGACTCTCAAGAGTCTTCTCCAACACCACAGTTCAAAAGCATCAATCAGTTCTTCAGTGCTCAGCTTTCTTCACAGTCCAACTCTCACATTCATATATGACTACTGGAAAAACCATAGCCTTGACTAGATGGACCTTAGTCAGCAAAGTAATGTCTCTGCTTTTGAATATGCTATCTAGGTTGGTCATAACTTTCCTTCCAAGGAGTAAGTGTCTTTTAATTTCATGGCTACAATCACCATCTGCAGTGATTTTGGAGCCCCCCCAAAATAAAGTCTGACACTGTTTCCACTGTTTCCCCATCTATTTCCCATGAAGTGATGAGACCGGATGCCATGATCTTAGTTTTCTGAATGTTGAGCTTTAAGCCAACTTTTTCACTCTCCTTTTTCTCTTTCATCAAGAGGCTTTTTAGTTCCTCTTCACTTTCTGCCATAAGGGTGGTGTCATCTGCATATCTGAGGTTACTGATATTTCTCCCAGCAATCTTGATTCCAGCTTGTACTTCTTCCAGCCCAGCATTTCTCATGATGTACTCTGCATATAAGTTAAATAAGCAGGGTGACAATATACAGCCTTGACGTACTCCTTTTCCTATTTGGAACCAGTCTGTTTTTCCATGTCCAGTTCTAATTGCTTCTTCCTGACCTGCATATAGGTTTCTCAAGAGGCAAGTCAAGTGGTCTGGTATTCCCATCTCTTTCAGAATTTCCCACACTTTATTGTGAGGCTTTGGCATAGTCAATAAAGGCAGAAATAGATGTTTTTCTGGAACTCTCTTGCTTTTTCCATGATACAGCGGATGTTGGCAATTTGATCTCTGGTTCCTCTGCCTTTTCTAAAACCAGCTTGAACATCTGGAAGTTGACGGTTCATGTACTACTGAAGCCTGGCTTGGAGAATTTTGAGCATTACTTTACCAGCGTGTGAGATGAGTGCAATTGTGTGGTAGTTTGAGCATTGTTTGGCATTGCCTTTCCAGTCCTGTGGCCACTGCTGAGTTTTCCAAATTTGCTGGCATATTGAGTGCAGCACTTTCACAGCATCATCTTTCAGGATTTGAAATAGCTCAACTTGAATTCCATCATCTCCACTAGCTTTGTTTGTAGTGATGCTTTCTAAGGCCCACTTGACTTCACATTCCAAGATGTCTGGCTCTAGGTGAGTGATCACACCATCATGATTATCTTGGTCATGAAGATCTTTTTTGTATAGTTCTTCTGTGTATTCTTGCCACCTCTTCTTAATATCTTCTGCTTCTGTTAGGTCCATACCATTTCTGTCCTTTATCGAGCCCATCTAGTCTACAGTATTTGTCTTTCTCTTTCCAACTTGCTTCACTCTGTATAATAGTCTCTAGGTTCATTCACTTTATTAGAACTGACTCAAATACATTTCTTTTTATGGCTGAGCAATATTCCATTGTGTATACGTACCACACTTCCTTATCCATTCATCTGCTGATAGACATCTAGGTTACTTCCCTCTCATAGCTATTGTAAATAGTGTTGCAATGAATATTGGGGTACATGTGTCCTTTTCAATTCTGGTTTCCTCAGGATATATGCCCAGTAATGGGATTGCTGGATTATATGGTATTTTTATTCCTAGTTTTTTTTTTTTTTTTTTAAGGAATGTCCACACTGTTCTCCATAGTGGTTATATAAGGTTGCATCCCACCAACAGTGTAAGAGTGTTCCCTTTTCTCCACAGCTTCTCCAGCATTTACTGTTTGTAGACTTTTTGCTGATGGTCATTCTGACCAGTGTGAGATGATACTTCATTGTGGTTTTGACTTGCATTTCTCTGATAGTGAGCAATGTTGAGCATCTTTTCATGTATTTATTAGCCATCTGTATGTCTTCTTTGAAGAAATGTCTGTTTAGATCTTCTGCCTACTTTTTGATTGGGTAGTTTGTTTCCCTGGTATTGAGCTGCATGAGCTGCATGTATGTTTTAGAGATTAATTCTTTGTCGGTTGTTTTGTTTGCCATTATTTTCTCCCTTTCTGGGGGTTGTCTTCACACCTTGCTCATAGTTTACTTTACCGTGAAAAAGCTTTTAAGTTTAATTAGGTCCCATTTGTTTATTTTTGTTTTTATTTCCAAACTGTTATGGCATTGCATAAACTTCATTTTAATGGAATGAACTGAATAACAATAACTGATAAAATTTCAGCCACATCCTGAATTTGTCAGCAGAGCACTTGTATACAAGTTTGGGAAGGATGGGTAAGTCTGAGTTCATCTGAAACCTATGTTTTCTAAATTCTACTGACCCTTTAGGAGAAGGCAATGGCACCCCACTCCAGTACTCTTGCCTGGAGAACCTAATGGATGGAGGAGCCTGGTAGGCTGCAGTCCATGTACTTTGGCCACCTCATGCGAAGAGTTGACTCATTGGAAAAGACTCTGATGCTGGGAGGGATTGGGGGCAGGAGGAGAAGGGGACGACCGAGGATGAGATGGCTGGATGGCATCACTGACTCGATGGATGTGAGTCTGAGTGATCTCCGAGAGATGGTGATGGACAGGGAGGCCTGGCGTGCTGCGATTCATGGGGTCACAAAGAGTCGGACACGACTGAGCGACTGAACTGAACTGAAATCATTTTACCAAAATAAACAATTATTAAGCTGATTAGCTCCACGTGTATGTTATTTTCACTATGATTATCAAGTTGACCCATAATTATGTCTTTTTAAAAATCCCTGAAGGGCAGTGTGGAAGCAAGTTGTGCAACTCTGGAAAGTAATCAGTGTTGTCCTTTTCATGTTGATAATCATATTTGTGAAATTTAATGTCTGAACAATATAAAAGAGTGGTAGCATTAATAGTGTTTTCAATTATCACTCAACTTACCAAATTTTGTGATTTTTGGTGAAGGTGAATCATTAAGAAACTTCCTAGCATGTATTTTGAGGACACCTATGATCATGACGATACTTTCATACAGACTTATCATGCCTTTCGGTGAAGTAATTTTATTCCACTTCACTCTGTTCCATTCTATTCTCATATCTTTCTCTCAAACATTCTGTTAGTTGATGTGAATATAGGTATAAAAAAAATTGTCCCTGCCCTGGATAACTTCAAATTTTATTGCAACAGACAGACAGTAAGTACAGCGGACTGGAGTCCAATGTGCCTAGACATAAAGTACATAGGAACAGGTTGCAAAAATAAAAATGTGAGGTCAAGATTAGTGGGTGTGGATGGATTAAGGACTTGAGAATATTTGAAAAATCTTATAAATCCAGACAGAAATCACCATTTTAATTTTTTTATTGTGCATGAACTTAAAATGTTTGGTTTTGGTTGGATTTTTGTTGTTGTTTTGGGCAGCATCTGGAAATTCTGTAACATTTCTGGAAGTTAAGGCACTTGTTATAAGGGAATGTTATTGTGTTGTTCTATGCACTGTCTCAATGAAAGCAATTTGCCTTTAAATACATTTCCATTACACAGCACTCAGATCTCAAGAGTACTGACTACCCTAACCATTATAACAAAACTGTTAAAAAATTGAATAATTGTCCAAAGGTTTGTCCACTCCTTAATTACTTAGCATTTTGCTTTCTGAAATATAAGGTCATGAAATATAACAGTATACTTCATTATGTTATTTAAATCCAAGTGTCATGTCAACATACGAACTTAATGGGAAGCCAACAACATTACAAAGCACAAGACATTTGATATTTTGGAAATCAATTTAGATGCAAAGCATGGGATAAGAATATCATTTCACTCAAAGAGAATCAATTTCATATAAATTATGTTTGTAAAAAATTAGCTTCTTTGAGGAAATATTTTAGAATTTCTTTCTAATGAGAAAGAAAACTCTTTTAAAGACATTGAACAGATTCAAAGCATGTAAGAAAAATAAAATATGTAGTGACCAACCAATTATTAAAACATTAATAAATAGCCACAATTTATTAAAACTATAGCATTGATATGAAATCTGAAACCTCAAACAATGATCTAACATACTGAGTTTGGCAATATTTGTGTGCATTCGCAAACCTATAAAATACTCTGGTAGAAACTGAAGGGAAAAAAAAACAGCTTTGTAATACTTGTAAGTAACATAAATAAGTTTGCCAGATATTGTTGTAAATTTGTTTCTGCCATCAAGTCACTTTAAAATCTGTACTCATATTGTAGAACTTTGTACCTTTTTATTCTTAGCACAAAGCAGGAAACCCCAATTCAGTTTTTCAGTACAAAGTTTTTGGAGGTTAACTTCACAATTTTCAGCTGACTTGAGTGAATTTTGACAGTAATCTGAGTAACTTAGAGAGAATGCCAGCTGTCTGTATATGACAGTAAATAAAACCTTTGGAAGGATGTAGTGGATTTTTTTGAGAAAGACAATATCAGGATTTGAGAAAAAATTTTCAACTTTGTTTCAAAGAACTGAAAGGAAAATTATTGGATGACTGTCAGTGAGTCTGGCTTTCATGACACTTTGCTTTCAATGTCTCATCTATAACTACAAGACAAACCATGCAGGAAAAGCAGATAATTAAAAACCAAAATATCCAAAGGCATTTTTTTTTTTTTTTGCAAACATTTTGTAGAAATGCTGCTGCTATAATAACAAAAAGCATAGGGAAATTCTTCAGTGAATAAAATATTTAGAAAGTATGTCTTAACCTTTTAATAAAAAGAATGAAAATGGTTCAAACAATGAAATTGTGTTTTTACTATGGGCCATTACAGTCTAGCTAAGGGTAGATAAAATTTTATGATACTGGCTCTGATTTTGTTAAATTTATAGTCTCAAAGGGAAAAGATGAAATCAAGCATCACTAAATATGGAAAATAAAAGAAATGCATAACATGATATAGAAATCTTTCATGTTCTGTACCTTCAGTATTTGGGTTGAAGACTTGAGATAAATATGATCATGATGAGAATGATGCTGCTGTTTTTATAATGGGAGGAGGGAAGAGGAGTGTGTTAGACACCCTGAAAAGAAATACTGTTTGTCAAACTAAAAGCTCGTATATACCCATGGTGGATTCATGTCAATGTATGGCAAAACCAATACGGTATTGTAAAGTAAAATAAAGTAAAAAAAAAAAAAAAAAAAAAACTGAATACAAAAAAAATAAATAAAGTTGCTTTCGAAGGAAAAAAAAAAGTTCAAGTATGTTTGAAAGCTCAACATTATCTGATTATTTTAGATTCTTATTTCTGGCTGTTTGAACTCACTATCTTTCTTGTGAATTTCAGCACACCTAGGAGAAGGCAATGGCACCCCACTCCAGTACTCTTGCCTGGAGAATCCCATGGATGGAGGGTCGCTAAGAATTGGACACGACTGAGCGACTTCACTTTCACTTTTCAGTTTCATGCATTGGAGAAAGAAATGGCAACCCACTCCAGTATTCTTGCCTGGAGACTCCCAGGGACAGAGGAGCCCGTGGGCTGCCATCTAAGGGGTCACACAGAGTCAGACACGACTGATGCGACTTAGCAGTAGCAGCAGCAGACACACAGCTGGGTTTTTGTGTATTTTTTGTTGTTGTTGTTAGGCAGTCAAATTTGTAATGGGTCCTGAATGCCATAGACTCAAAGATGCAATATAAATGTACAATATTGCTTTTATTATTGCTGCCATCCTCTTGGACCCTATTTGGTCATTGCAATGGGCCACTGTGTTCATTTTGGAAAACTTTTCACATATTCCTAAATGTGTGAGGAATGGCTTTCTCCAAGGTTGTAGCTACTTATTCTGCAACACAAATCTCCCAAAATTCAAAAGTGTAAAGTAACTGTTTTATTTTGCTAACAAATAGTGTAGGTGAGGAGTTTAGACAGATCTATCTGAGGACAGTTGGTCTTTGCTCCATGATGTCTGGCTTCTGCTGAAAAGACTCAAATGCCAGGAGGGACTCAGTTGCTGGGGGCCGAAATGTTGCTTACTCTTGTGTTTGGCTCAGGGTCTAGAAGAATTTGAAGACAAGAACTTTCCACAGGGACTTTCTCCATAGGGCAGGCTTGCACAACGGTGGCCTGAGAGTAGTTGGATTTATTACAATTTGGCTCAGGGCGACAAGTGCAAATGTTCAGGCAAACGAGGTTGAGTTACATTGCCCTTGCTGACCTAGCTTTGGAAATCACACAGTCTCTTTTGCTGAGTTCTTTTGGTCATAAGCAAGTCACAAGGCTGCTCCAGATTCAAAGGGAAAGGGACATAGAACCTATTCTGAGGGAAAATTGTGAAAGAATTAACCATCATTAAATAAAAAAAAAAGAGAAACTAACAACCAATAAAATCAAAGCAAAATTTAAAAATTTTCCCTGAATATTTATTTCTTCTTTTCTTTTAAAATTTATTTATCAATCTATGATTAAAAAAAATAAAGAATTTAGGATAAGTATTTATACACATGCTATTGTAGGGAGAGCGGTCACTTATTTTCTGTTTGTATTGATTAGGATTACATTTTATTCCACATAAAAGAAACATTTACAGTGATTTAAACAATTAGAATGTGAAATGAAAACATCTCCTTCCATATTAATAAGCAAGAAATGTCACAGCCATCAGTGATTTCTGGCCTCCAAATGTGAATGTGCGCTCCCCAAACTGAGATTTCAGCTGCCACCCCCAACACTGACTGCTGAGGAGCTGGGGGGAATGTAAGAAGCAAGGTGAATAAGGAGACAGGACTGGCCCCAGATGACTGAGGTGCATATGAAAGGAATAAATTCAGTGAGACCAGAGGCTTGCGTCTTCCCGTACACAGAATGCTAAATTCCTTAGCTTCATACCTCATCTTCGATGTTCAGACTGACCGTTCCCTTTGCTGCAAACTTGTATATAGTCTGACTTCTTCTCTTGCCTCCCTGGAGCAGTATTTCCAGAGCTACTGAGAAGCTATCTCCTGGGCCCAGGAGTCCTAAACATTCCCACCAAATAAAATAACTCTACTTTCAGGCTGTGACTATATTTTTCAGTCAACAAGACGTCTTATGTTTCTGTTGTGGCAAAAAGTCCAGAGGTAGGCAGTCCAGAGCCGTGGTAGCTGTTTAAGAAACTCAGCAGCTTTCCAGACTCCATTTGCTCCTTGCTCTGCTATTCTTGGCACGTCACTTTCTTGTGTTCAGTAGATGGCCATTCTACCTCTAGGACTGGATCCATGTCCCAGCAAGAAGATAAGGGGGAGAATGAAAGGCAAATAGTGCTTCCAGCGCTTTGATCAAAACAACAGTTTTTGTAACACCCACTCAGTTGACCTCAGCATATGTCTCATCCACCAGAACTGAGTCAGACATTCACCTCTGGCCACGTAGGAGACTGGGAGGTGGGCATTTTTAACCTAGCACACATACATCCCGTACAAAATCAATCTTTGAGAAGAAAGGGGGAACAGGTTATATGTACTCCCTAGTAGCGTCTGCCTCGGAGAAGGCGATGGCACCCCACTCCAGCACTCTTGCCTGGAAAATCCCATGGAGGGAGGAGCCTGGTGGGCTGCAGTCCATGGGGTCGCTAAGAGTCGGACACGACTGAGCGACTTCACTTTCACTTTTCACTTTGATGCATTGGAGAAGGAAATGGCAACCCACTCCAGTGTTCTTGCCTGGAGAGGGAGCCTGGTGGGCTGCCGTCTGTGGGGTCGCACAGAGTCAGACACGACTGAAGCGACTTAGCAGCAGCAGCAGTGTCTGCCTCTAGGTGAAGACAGTGCAATACAGAGTTAACACATGATAGAATAAATGAAGAGAAAATGTTATGGAAGATTTAAAAAGATAAAAGTATGGAGAAGTATTGGCTGATGTAGAAGCAAAGATGAGACCTGTATGACTGAGCTACAACCTAAAGAAATATTAACCATACAATAATTTGTGCTTTAATTATTTATTCTGTAACTTATCCTTTGAGAATGGGTGTATAGTGATTTTAATAAAATAGTATAGAAATACAAAATTTCTTGTCATACTGACTTAAATTACAATTGACCTTGTTAAGGTTCTAAATTTTTTTAACATAATTTTTCCCCCACTAAGGCAGTCTACATTTTCACCTATAGTATACACTTTATATACTACACTATGTGGGTATATAAACCATGTGATCTGATTTTTTATTTTGACTCACCACAGTAGTTTTCACTGCCTGTTCAGTTCAGTTCAGTTGCCCAGTCCGATTCTTTGTGACCCTATGGAATGCAGCATGCCAGGCTTCCCTGTCCATCACTAACTCCTAGAGCTTGTTCAAACTTATGTCCATCGAGTCAGTGATGCCCTTCAACCATCTCATCCTCTGTCGCCCCCTTCTCCTCCTGCCTTCAATCATTCCCAGCATCAGGGTATTTTCCAATGAGTCATTTCTTTGCATCAGGTGGCCAAAGTATTGGAGCTTCAGCTTCAGCATCAGTCCTTCCAATGAATATTCAAGACTGACTTCCTTTAGGATTGACTGGCTTGATCTTCTTGCAGTCCAAAGGACTCTCAAGAATCTTCTCCAACACCATAGTTCAGTTCAGTTCAGTTCAGTTGCTCAGCCACGTCTGACTCTTTGTGACCCCATGGACTGCAGCATGCCAGGCTTCCCTGTCCATCACCAACTCCCAGAGCAAAGCACCAGTTCTTCAGTACTCAGCTTTCTTTATAGTCCAACTCTCACATCCATACATAACTACTAGAAAAACCATAGCTTTGACTAGATGGACCTCTGTTGGCAAAGTAATGTTTCTGCTTTTTAATATGCTGTCTAGGTTGGTTTTAGCTTTTCTTTGTTCCTCGTTTGCAGAAAATTAAAGTACCGACGTCAGTGGTAGACGTCGCTAAAACCTCGAGTTTTTTTAATAGGAGACTAATTTTTAATTGGAGGTTAATTTTTATTTAATAGGAGGTTAATTTTCCACTTCGTTAATAGAAGGTTAATTTTTATTTAAAATTTTTTCAACACTGATATTTATGTCGGAATATAAGATGACTAAATTTTACAAATGCATATAAGTTTAAGTATTAAAGATTTTTATTAAATTCTTTCAATTATAAGATAATCTCTATATTTACCTTAAATGGATTAATTTTAATAGGAAGCGAGAAATAAATTGGAAGACCATAATTTTTGCCATAGGTCTTCAAAATAGAATTTATGGAGGGGTGTGACCTTAACAGAAAGTTTCCCCAAGTTATATCTAATAACTTCTACCTTCCTTTCTAACTTCATTATGCACTTATTTTCTATGTACAAATATATTTAATTTAGCATATACATTCATATCCATTATTTGTTTTGAGTAAGTCAACCCTTAAGTTGAACCATTATGTAAGTTGAATATATGATACTGCCTGGTTCTTTCTACTTTATTGTAATGTATTCAAAGCCTGGATCCTATGTGACGTGTATTTTATGCCACCCAGGACTTTAATGCAACTCACTCAACCCTTGACAAATACTTCCGGACGCAGTGATTACCAGGCTTTCGGACTCCAAAGGCCTGGATAGTTAGAGGAGAGGGAATGGTTTTCTTTGGCTGATTCTCTCCCCAGTGGCTCTGAGCTCTGTCACAGTGTCAGTTTGTGTAGATCCTTTCAGATACTTGGCTACTGAGTAGAATTTTTCCAGTATATTTTCTTAAGATTCCTCTTTTAAAATGTTGGGTTTTCCCCTATTCAGGATTTAGGGTAATGGGAACCACTACACAGGATGCTGTCTGTCTTTGGAGGGAATGTGGACGAGTAAACAAGTCTTTTAAGCACTGTGATGGGAAGACATTGTGTTGGTGGGACATCCCTGCCTCGCCACCTCTCTCTGATACACCACTCTTTGTTTTCCACCCCAGTACTTATTCCTCCTATCTTTTCTTTTTTATCTGAGCTGTATGGGTCCCAAAAATGCATAGCAGGAAGGAAAAGGTCAGGAAAAGAAAAAATACCAGGTTGGACAGAAGATGAAGATGACTAAGTGGTAACTCCGAGGGCTGTTGGGGTCGTTTCTGGCCACACTGACAAGGAATTAGGGTCCTAGGCAGAGAGGGAAAGCCCTTCCTTCTTTCACTTTATCTCAAGCCCAGAAAACTGAAAAGCTCCCTGGAAACATGGAAACCAGAAGATTTGATTTGTAATTATTTTCACAGAAGGGTCAGGTGCCTGCTTCCTATCTCTTTTATATGTTTCTTTTCGCTTTTTATCTTTTCAGTGACTGGTATAATTGATCCTTCTCCACCCTTGCCATTGCTTCCAAAATTGGACAGGGTATAGATTCTCTGAAAAGGGGGTTTATTGGCCACATAGATTTTCTGTCTCTTACTCCTCAAGTGTTTGTAGTGGTGTTTTATGTCCCATTTTTTTCTTCCTTTGCTGGCTTGCTTATTTTATTCTATGTTATTTTCTTACAAAGAAAAACATTTTTTATTTTTCTAGTTTACCTTGCCCTCCACATATTTTTGAGCAGTTTTTCCCCCCAGAATTATAATTCTGATATGTTTATCCTCTGTGATAAAATACTTAAACTGCCTGCATGGAAAAATACATATATGTGAGGTAAACATTGGATTTGTTTTTAAGTCATGAAAATAATCAACATGTTTTAGAATTCTGATGGAATATACTTCATTTACCAAGGTTGGTAAGTAAAAATTTTACCTATTGTTTNATTCTGATATGTTTATCCTCTGTGATAAAATACTTAAACTGCCTGCATGGAAAAATACATATATGTGAGGTAAACATTGGATTTGTTTTTAAGTCATGAAAATAATCAACATGTTTTAGAATTCTGATGGAATATACTTCATTTACCAAGGTTGGTAAGTAAAAATTTTACCTATTGTTTTAGATTTCTGTTTTTATTAATTGGTGTGACAGTTGGCTTTATGCTGAAGAGTATTAATAAGTTAAGGTTGTGAAGTTCTCATGTTACAGAAGCTTAATATTAACATAAATAGACCCATTATTGAAAGAGAATTGGAGTGAATTCAGATGGGAAGGGCTTTTCTTGGCCCTGTCCTAAACTTAAGTTCTCTGCAAGGTTATCTGTTATTATCTTCTTAAGGCACCATAGCTTTAGATGGCTAGAATTTCTATGACTGTTCTTCTTTGCTTTCTTTGGCTCTTACAGCTTCCAAACAAATTGCTTTATAACAATGGTTTCCAAACATGGAATCCTGTTTCACCTGATCAGTCAAAGCTGACTTGTTTAAAGAGAGCTGACTCATAAGCAGTAGATGGTACCCCAGGCCAGTGTCTCCAGCCCCCCATAAACTCCTGACTATTAGGAATCCTCTATATCTTGTTCACAGCTGTGTTCTTAGTACTTAGCTTAGTGCATTGCATACAACAGGATTCTCTGTTTATAAAATAAATAACTGTAACATTAACAAATATACTGGAAACTTTAACGCAGTAGCTAGAGGACCAATGGGTAACTTGGTTTAGGTGGCAGAAGCACAAGATCCAGAAATAGAAAATTTGAGAGTTCATCCTGGGTTTGCTTCTTAGTAATAATAACAATGTCAGTGATGAAATTAATAACGATGATGGTGATAATGATGATGATGATGGCAGCATCTCACAGTTATCTCAAATTTAAAACTGTTTAATCCTGGGCTAAGTGCCACACATTGTCTTTATTTAATTCTCACAAAATTCTATGAGTTAGATACTATTGATGCTACATTTTGCAGATGAGGAAAGGGAAGCTTATAGAAGTTAAAGTGATTTGTTTCATGTCATATACTGTAGAGTGTTAGAACTCTGGACCTCTCCTAGAAAATGTTATATCAATATAACTGAAAGTTGAGCTTAGGACTCAACTTCACTATATCTCCAATTTCTCATAGTTTCCCAACTTTGTGGTTAGTTTTCTCCTTAGGCCAGCTCCCATTATGGTAGCAAAATGGTTTTCAGTAGCTACATAAGGCTACAAGTCTCCTTGGTCACTTCCAACTAGAAGAGAGAACCCTTTCCTGGGAATTCTTTACAATAGTAAAGATGTTTCTTTTCCAAATATCCTCAGTAAATGTCCCTCTGTCCTCAATTCAGTCTTGTATTCAGGCCTGAATCAATTACTATGACCACGGGAATAAATTAAGTCAGGGTCAAGCTAGAACTACAGTTGTCTTCTCTCAAGGTTGCTTTATAACAATGATTTCCAAACATAATTATGTGGACTGAAGACCTCCCTTAAGTAGGACACTGTAATTTTATAAAAATTCAGTTATTTACATATAGCACCAATATGTTTTATTTTTCTTTAGATTTACTGAGATAAAATTGACATATAATATTATCCAAGTTTAAGGTATACAGTGTGTTGATTTGGTGCACTTGTACACTGTAAAATAATTACCACAGTAAATGGCACCCCACTCCAGTACTCTTGCCTGGAAAATCCCATGGATGGAGGAGCCTGGTGGCCTGCAGTCCATGGGGTGGCGAAGAGTCGGACACGACTGAGTGACTTCACTTTCACTTTTCACTTTGATGCATTGGAGAAGGAAATGGCAATCCACTCCAGTGTTCTTGCCTGGAATCCCAGAGACGGGGGAGCCTGGTGGGCTGCCGTCTATGGGGTTGCACAGAGTCGGACATGACTGAAGCGACTTAGCAGAGGCAGCAGCAGCAACATCAGTTAACACCTCTATCACTTCACATAATCACCATTTTCTTTTCTGTGGTGAGAACATTTAAGATCAACTTTCTTAGCAAATTTCAAGTATATAATAGAATATCATCACCTATATAAATAACATTTTAATTTATTTAAAGAAATATATCAGAGGCTTCCCTGATGACTCAGTGGTAAAGAATCCACCTGGCAACGCAGGAGATATGTGCTTGATCCCTGGTCCAGGAAGAAGCCACATGCTGCAGAGCAACTAAGCCTGTGGGCCACAGCTACTGAGCCCGTGGGCTGGAACCAGGGAGTCTCAGCTACTGAGCCCTCAGGCCCTAATCATGAAGCCCATGCACACTAGAGCCTGTGCTCTGCAACAAGGGAAACCACTACAGTGAGAAACTGGTGAACCCAACAGAGTAGCTCCTGTTCAGGGAAACTAGAGAAAGCCCGTGCAGCAGGGAATACTCAGCGTGGTAAGAAATAGTAAGTAAAAATAAAAAAAGAAGGACATTGTATGGAATTGAGCAGTGTCTCCCCCAAATTCCAGAATTCCTGTTCACCCAGAACATCAGAGTGTGAACTTATTTGGAAATACAGTCTTGGCAATTGTAATTTGGGAAATTAAGATAAGGTCATACTAAGTTACATTCTTGCTGTTTAGTCACCAAGTCGTGTCTGACTCTTTTGCGACCCCATGGACTGTAGCCTGCCAAGCTCCTTTGTCTATGGGATTTCTCAGGCAAGAATACTGGAGTGGATTGCCATTTCTTTCTCCAAGTGATCTTTCTAACTCAGGGATAGAACCTGCGTCTCCTACATTGGCAGGCAGATTCTTTACCACTGAGCCAGCAGGGAAGCCCATATTGAATTACAAAAGTGAAAATGTTAGTAGCTCAGTTGTGTCCAACTCTTTGCAACCTTTTGCAAAGAGGTTCAAAGAATTCAAACCCAGGGACTGAACCCGTGTCTCCCACATTGCAGGTAGATTCTTTACCACCTAAGCCACAGGGAAACCTCCCATATTGAGTTATGGTGGACCCTAAATTCAATAACATATTTTATTTTCTTGGGCTCGAAAATCACTGTGGATGATGACTGTAGTCACAAAATTAAAAAGACTCTTTCTCCTTGGAAGAAAAACTATGACAAACCTAGACAACATGTTAAAAAGCAAAGATGTCACTTTGCCAACAAAGGTCTGCATGGTCAAAACTATAGCTTTAACAGTAGTCATGTAAGGATGTGAGAGTTGGGCCATAAAGATGGCTGCTGCATCAAAGAATTGATGCTTTTGAACTGTGGTGCTGGAGAAGACTCTTGACAGTCCTTTGCATAATAAGGAGATCAAGCCAGTCAATCCTAAAGGAAATGAATCCTGAGTATTCATTGGAAGGAGTGATACTGAAGCTCCAATAATTGGCCTCCTAATGTGAAGAGCTGACTCATTGGAAAAGACCCTGATCCTGGGAATGACTGAGGGCAGAAGGAGAATGTGGCGACGGAGGATGAGATGGATGGATGGCATCATCAACACCATGGATGTGAGTCTGAGGAAACTCTGGCCGGTACTGAGGGACAGCAAAGGCTGGTGTGCTGCAGTCCCTGTGGTCACAAGGAATTGGACACAACTTAGTGACCGAACAACAAATGCAATAACTGTTGCCATGTGATGTGATCTTAATCTTTGTGTTCCTGAAAAGTTCATATGTTGAAATTCTAAGGACCAATATGATAATAGAAAATGGGGCCTTTCGAAGGTACTTAGGCTGTGAAGGTGGAGCTCTAATAAATGGAATTAATTTCATTATAAAAGAGGCTCCAGTGAGCCAGCTTGCCCCTTATACCATGTGAGGAAGCAATAGGAAGTTTGAAACCTGGAAGAGAGCTCTCACCTACCTCACCATGCTGGCATCCTGATCTTAGACTTCCAGCTTTCAGAACTGTGTGAAATAAATGCCAGTTTTTCGTGTCACCTTGTTTGTGGTATTTTGTTATTGCAGCCTGGATGGAGTAAGACCATGTGGACACAGATGCACAGGGACAAACAGAGGAAAGACGGCTGTGTGAGTCAAGGAAGAGGTTAGAGTTATGCCACTACAAGCCAGGGAACATCAGGAGCTCCCAGAAGCTACAAGAGGCAAGGAAGAGTCTTTTCTTAGAGCCTTCAGAGGGAGCCAACACTTTAAGACTTCAAAGCTTAAAAAACTGTGAGATAATAAATTTCTGTTGTTTCAAGTCATCCAGTTTGTATGCTATGTTGCGGAGTTTCTGGGGAACTAATATGGGTTCCGTGGACAGATATATCAGACAGATGGTGTAATGGAAGACTACATGAAAGTGAAAGTGTTAGTTGTGCAGTCCTCTCCGACTCTTTGCAACCCCATGGACTGTAGGCCAGGGTCCTCTGCCCATGGAATTCTCCAGGCAAGAATACTGGAGTGGGTAGCCATTCCCTTCTCCAGGGGATCTTCCCAACCCAAGGATCGAACCCAGGTATTCCATACTGCAGGCAGATTCTTTACCATCTGAGCCCCCAGGAAAGCACTGCACTGTTGGATGACAAAGCATGGACAATGAGAATGTCCAAGACCTTCATCATATCAAGTTTTTCTTCATAAAAAAAAAAAACCCAGTAAAAAGTTATACAAGATATGAACAAGCAATTTACAGAAAAGGAAACTAAGAAGTCTAATATCTGAAGAGGTCTCATGAATTATTAATAATCAGGAGTGCAAATTGAAGTAAGGTATCACTTTTCACTAATAGCCTGATAGTGAATAATAATTAAGATAGATATAACAACTCTTGATCAGTATGGGAGAATACAAGAACCCTTTAGCTGTGCTGGAGGGAATGTGAAAAAGGGCCGCCATTCAGAGAGCACTGTGGAAACAGTTACCCAAATTAAATATATGCATGTATTTTAACCAATAAAATCTTCTCCTGAATATATAACCCAAAGAAATTCTTTCATCATAAGGAGACATATATAAATGGAATGCTATTGCAATACCATTGTTTTGGGAATTGAAAGCAACATGGCTTTCTCTCATGGGTAATACTGATAGGTGAAATGTGGCACACATTTGGATTATCATGAAGCAATTAGGAATAATGAGCTAGAAGAACACATAGAAATGAATGTATCTTAAAATATGCCTATAAAAAGGAAGAGTAAAAATTAAATATATCACACAATTCACCTAATTAAAAATATTGCTCACCAGTCAGCGCACACTTTACAAGAATGCATACCAAAAGAGGATACACATTAAACATAATAGAGAGGTTAACTAAGAATGGTGGGTATGGGGGCTAAGATAGGATAAAATAAACAAAATAACACAGAGCCTTATATGAATCAATTGTAATGTATGATAAAATAAGCAAAATTAATTCAACTCTGTTCACTTGAGGGCTAAAAATGCAAAGTTGAAATGTTAAAGAAATGATCACACCAAATTACTAGGTTAACTAAGAATGGTGGGTATGGGGGCTAAGATAGGATAAAATAAACAAAATAACACAGAGCCTTATATGAATCGATTGTAATGTATGATAAAATAAGCAAAATTAATTCAACTCTGTTCACTTGAGGGCTAAAAATGCAAAGTTGAAATGTTAAAGAAATGATCACACCAAATTACTAGGTATTTTTCCTGCCATGGTACATTTTTTTTTCAAAAGGTACTAATAAGAACTGACTGTACTTAATAATAAAAGCCAACATGCATTATTTCCTTATTCCAGTGTTTCCTGGCTTTTCCCTTTGTTCTCTGTCTACCTTTCATCTTCGGTCATCCTACCCCCTTAAATGTTAGTATTCCTCCGGGTTACATTCTTAGTTCTTATTTTTTGCTCTACAAACACTACCTTAGAATTTGATTCATGTATGCATGCCTATGGGGCTTCCCAGGCGGTGCAGTCGTAAAAAAATCCGTGTGCCAGTGCAGCAGAATCAGGAGACAGGGCTTCAATCCCTGGGTCGGGAAGAATCCCTGAAGTAGGAAATGGCAACCCACTGCAGTATTCTTGTCTGGAAAAGTCCATGGACAGAGGAGGCTGGCGGGCTGCAGTCTATCAGGTTGCAAAGAGCTGGGCAGGACTGAGCACACAGGCAGATGCATATTCATGCCTATGGCTTCAACAGCTGAATCTGTCTCTAACTGCTGTCTTTACTATGGCCATTAATCACCACTTGAATTTTCCATAGATTCTGTAAGTCAGCAGGTCTGATATTAAATCCATGTTCTCTTTTCATTAACCCTGTAAACTCAATCTTTTAAGGTTATATGATTAATCCAGTGTGTACATGCTCAGTTGCTTCAATCGTGTCAGACTCTTTGTAACCCAATGGACTGCAGCCCACCAGACTCCTCTGTCCATGGAATATTCCAGGCAAGAATACGGGAGTAGGTTGCCATTTCCTTCTCCAGAAGATCTTCTCGACCCAGGGATCAAACCTGTATCTCTTGGGTTTCCTGAATTGGCAGGCAGATTCTTTACCACCAAGCCACTTGGGAAGCCTATTAATCCAGTATCTTAAGCTAATTTAGGAAATTTCTTAAACTCTCTTGTCATCATTCCATATGTCATATACTATTTATTGTACTTGAGAAGTGCCTCTAAACCTAGGTCCTCTTTGCATCTCCAGAGCAACAGAAAGACACTGAAGGGTTTTAGGACCAAAGAAATATAGATAAGAATTGTTTTAAAAAGTATTGTTCTGAATGTAGTGATAGGAATTTATTGAACAATTGGAAGTATGAAGACAATTTGAGAGTTACTGATGGAGTTTATGGAGAAGGCACTGGCGACCCACTCCAGTACTCTTGCCTGGAAACTCCCATGTATGGAGGAGCCTGGTAGGCTGCAGTCCATGGGTTCGTGAAGAGTCGGACGTGACTGAGTGGCTTCACTTCACTTTTCACTTTCATCCATTGGAGAAGGAAATGGGAACCCACTCCAATGTTCTTGCCTGGAGAATCCCAGGGACAGGGGAGCCTGGTGGGCTGCCGTCCATGGGGTCACAGAGAGTCGGACACAACTGAAGTGACTTAGCAGCAGCAGCAGCAGTAGATGGAGTTTAAGAAAAAGATTATGGATGCTTAGACTAAGGTGGTAGAAGTGGAGATGCCGGGAATTAAATTAATTTCATGTTGGTCCTAGGATAGACAGAACTTGGTGGTGTGTCTGGTCCTAGTGGTCAGGAGGATAGGAAGAACTGTGAAAAGTAGCCCTCAGGTGTCTATTATCTACAACTAGGTGGATGTTGTGAAATTTTCTGAGAGAGAATTAGGGAAGGAGAAATGGTTTTCTTGGGGGAAGGATTGTGACGGCAGTCATATCTTACGTTGAAAGAATTTTAGCAAGTAGAGGTTTCTACTAGACTTTGTCTTTCTACACTGCATGGTAATTATCTACTTGCACGTCAAACTTTGTCAATAGATTGTGATTCCCTTGAAAAGAGGGCCCAGGTGGTATTTATTTTACTATGCTAATTGCTTAGTGCTGAGGCAGGGCCACTGCCTATAGTCCATAAATACTAATGAATAAAATGAGGCTTGACTCCTAACCAAATCCAATTAGTGTTCAGCTAATCACTTTTGCAACAAGCTTCTAATTTGAATGAAAACAAGTGGGGCACATTGGTTATTATCACATTAACTTAACTGATGTCACAGTTGCTAGCTTAGAATAAAGTTTGCTTTTCATAATGCACTAATTTCCTCCAAATGTGAAAAGACTATTAAATAATGCCAGTGGTGTCTCTCCTTTAACCCTCTGGAAAGAAGTAACTTAAAAAAAATATAATAATAGGAACTGTAGGTTGAAGGTAAAAGAAAAAGTAACAATAGACAAGGAAGAATTAAAAAATAGGGAAAAAGAAAATATTTATCTCTGTCTCTAAAAAGGGATTCTTCAAAAATGGCCATTGGCAAAATTTGAAAAAGATAATTATTAGCTCTAATAATAGAATTGATCAGTGAAATCAGCAAAGTTGGTTATTTATACAAAATAAATACACAGAAATCACTTGCATTTCTACATACTAACAATGAAAAATCAGAAAGAGAAATTAAGGAATCAATCCCATTTGCCATTTGGTTTAAAGCTCAACATTCAGAAAACTAAGATCATGGCATCTGGTCCCATCACTTCATGGCAAATAGATGGGGAAACCGTGTCAGACTTTATTTTTGGGGGCTCCAAAATCCCTGCAGATGGTGACTGCAGCCATGAAATTAAAAGACGCTTACTCCTTGGAAGAAAAGTTATGACCAACCTAGATAGCATATTGAAAAGCAGAGACATTACTTTGCCAACAAAGTTCCTTTTAACCAAGGCTATGGTTTTTCCAGTGGTTATGTGTGGATGCGAGAGTTAGACTGTTGAGAAAGCTGAGCGCTGAAGAATTGATGTTTTTGAACTGTGGTGTTGGAGAAGACTCTCGAGAGCCCCTTGGACCTCAAGGAGAGCCAACCAGTCCATTCTAAAGGAGATCAGCTCTGGGTGTTCTTTGGAAGGAATGATTCTAAAGCTGAAACTCTGATACTTTGGCCACCTCATATGAAGAATTAAGTCACTGGAAAAGACTCTGATGCTGGGAGGGATTGGGGGCAGGAGGAAAAGGGGACGACAGAGGATGAGATGGCTGGTTGGCATTACCGACTCATTGGACATGAGTTTGAGTGAACTCCGGGAGATGGTGATGGACAGGGAGGCCTGGCGTGCTGCAATTCCTGGGGTCGCAAAGAGTCGGACACCACTGAGCGACTGAACTGAACTGAACTGAACTAAATGAAAGAAATCAAAGATGACATAAACGGATGGAGAGATATTCCATGTTCCTGGATTGGAAGAATCAATATTGTAAAAATGACTATATTACCAAATGCATTCTACAGATTCAGTGTGATCCCTATCAAATTACCAAAGGCATTTTTCACAGAACTAGAACAAAATATTTCACAATTCATATGGAAACACAAAAGACCTTGAATAGCCTAAGTGTCTTGAGAAAGAAGAATGGAGATGGAGGAATCAAACTTCCTGACTTCAGATTATACTACAAAGCTACAGTCATCAAGACAGTATGGTACTGGCACATAAACAGAAATATAGACAAATGGAACAAGATAGAAAGCCAAGAAATAAACCCATGCTCCCATGGGTACCTTATTTTTGACAAAGGAGGCAAGTATATACAATGGGGCAAAGACAGCCTCTTCAATAAATGGTGTTGGGAAAACTGGACAGCTACATGTAAAAGAATGAAATTAGAACACTTTCTAACACCATACACAAAGATAAACTCAAAGTGGATTGAAGACCTAAATGTAAGACTAGAAACTATAAAACTCTTAGAGTAAAACATAGGCAGAACACTCGATGACAAAAATCAAAGCAAGATCCTTCTATGATCCACCTCCTGGAGTAATGGAAATAAAAACAAAAGTAAAGAAATGGGACCTGATTAAACTTAAAAGCTTTTGGAGAGAAAAGGAAACTATAAACAAGGTGAAAAGACAACCCTCAGAATGGGAGAAAATAATAGCAAATGAAACAACTGACAAAGGATTAATTTCCAAAATATACAAGCAGCTCATACAACTCAATACCAGGAAAACAAACAACCCAATCAAAAAGTGGGAAAAAGACCTCAACAGACATTTCTCCAAAGACATAGAGATGGCTAACAATCAAATGTAATGATTTGACTTATATATGTCATGAAATGTTTATCTCAAGTTTAGTGAGCATTCATCACCTCATATAGATACAAAAATGAAAGAAAAAAATTTCCAAGGCAATCCCAACGAAAAAGACCAAAGGTGGAGGCATAATCCTTCCAGACTTCAGACTATATTACAAAGCTTCAGTAACCAAAACAGTGTGGTAATGGCACAGAAACAGACACACAGATCAATGGAACAGAATAGAGAAAAAAAAAGGAAACCCACATATCTACAGTTGATTTATCTGCAACAAAGAAGTCAAAGAGGCAAGAACATATGATGCAGAAAAAACAGTCTCTTCAGTGAATGGTGTTGGGGAAGTTGGACAGCTACATATAATTCATTTGATTATATACTTCTTCACACAGTATACAACACTTCTTCACACAGTATACAATAAACTCAAAATGATTTAGCGACCTAAATATAAGGCATGACAACATAAAACTAGAAGAGAACATAGGCCAACTATTCTGACATAAATCATAGCAATATTTTCTTTTATCACTCTTTCAAGGTAAAAAATAAAATAAAAAATAAACAGATGAGACATTCAAACATAAAAGCTTCTGCATAGAGAAGGAAATTGAAAAGATAACCTACAGAATGGGGGAACATATTTGCAAATGGTGTGACTGAAAAGAGGTTAATATCCAAAACATACAAACAGCTCACACAACTCAATGTAGAAAAAAAAAAAAAGTCAAAACCAAAGAGTAGGCTGAAGATTTAACTAGACATTTCTCCAAAGGATACAGACAAATGGCCAATAGGCATATGAAAAGATGCTCAATATCACTAATTATTAGAGAAATGCAAATAAGAATCAAATGAGGTATCACCTCACACAGCTCAGAATATCTATCATCAAAAATGTCTGGAAATTGGATTTCCCTGGTGGTCCGGTGGTTACAAATCTGCCTGCCGGTGCAGGGGACACTGGTCCAATCCCTGCCCTTGGAAGATCCCACGTGTTGGGAGGCACCTAAGCTCATGCTCGACAACTATTGAGCCTACCTTTTGGAGCCCACAAGCCGCAGCTGAGCCCATACATCACAGCTACTGAAGCCTGTGCGCGTTGAGGCCATCCATGCTCTACAACAAGAGAAGCCACCATAATGAGAAGCCTGTGCATTGCAACTAGAGAATAACTCTAGCTCGCCACAACTAGAGAAAGCCTGCGTGCGGCAACAAAGACACAGCACAGCCAGAAATAAATAAAAAAATTTAAAAATGCCTTGAAAAGTGAAAGTGAAAGTTGCTCAGTCGTGCCCGCATTCTCCAGGCCAGAATACTGGAGTAAGTAGCCTTTCCCTTCTCCAGGGATCTTCCCAATCCAGGGGTCGAACCCAGGTCTCCTGCATTGCAGGCAGATTCTTTACCAACTGAGCCACTAGGGAAGCCCCTTACAAATAATAAATATTGGAGAGGGTGTGGAGAAAAGGAAATACTCCTACATTGTCGGTGGGAATGTAAATTCTTGCAGCCACTACAGAAGACAGTATGGATATTCTTTGAAAAACTAACAATAGAACTAAAATATGAATCAGCAATTCCACACCTGGGTATGTACATACCAGGAGATGACAAAAGCTATAATTGAAAGAGATGCATGCATCCCAATGTCTGTAGCAGCATTGCTTACAATAGTCAAGATGTGGAAACAACTCAAGTGTCCATGAAAAACAACTGGATGAAGATGAGTGATATATAATCACAATGAAATACTGCTTAGCCATAAAAAGAATGAAATATTGGCATTTGCAGCCATATAGATGGACCTAGAGAATGTTATACTTAGTGAATGAATATATATGCAAAAGAGATACAGGGTCCCCTGGAGGAGAAGTTACTTCCCAGGTGGTGCTAGTGGTACAAAACCTGCCTTCCCCAGCAGGAGGCAAAAGTGATGTGGATCCAATCCCTGGGTTGGGAAGATCCCCTGGAGGAGGAAATAAATGGCAATCCACTCCAGTATTCTTGCCTGGAGAATCCCATGGACAGAGGAGCCTGACAGGCTGCATACAGTCCATAGGGTGGTGAAGAGTCAGACACAGCTGAAGTGACTTAGCACATACACACACACATACATATATATATGTATAACTTGGCTGTGTATCAGAAACTATTGCAAACTATTGCAACTATTTAACTATTCAATTAAAAAAGAAGAAAAAGCATCCAAAATGTATTTTCACTATACTGAAAAGTACTTTTTCATTGTGATGATAGCTCTTCAGATTTACTTTCTTAACAACTTTGACATAACAAACTCATGTCCATCGAGTCAGTGATGCTGTCCAACCATCTCACCCTCTCTTGTCCCCTTCTCCTCCTGCCCTCAATCTTTCCCAGCATCAGGGTCTTTTCAAATGAGTCCATTCTTTCCATCAGGTAGCCAAAGTACTGGAGCTTCAGCTTCAGCATCAGTCCTTTCAGTGAATATTCAGGACTGATTTCCTTTGGATCTTGAAGTCCAAGGGACTCTCAAGAGTCCAACACCACAGTTCAAAAGCATCAGTTCTTCAGTGCTCAGCTTTCCTTATAGTCCAACTCTCACATCCATACATTACTACTGGAAAAACCAAAGCTTTACTAGACAGACCTTTGTTGGCAAAGTAATGTCTCTGCTTTTTTTTTTTTTTTAATATACTGTCTAGGTTGGTCATAGCTTTTCTTCCAAGAAGCAAGTATCTTTAAATTTCATGGCTGCAGTCACCATCTGCACTGATTTTGGAGCCCCCAAAATAAAGATATTACATTATCTTTAACTATATTCCCCACATGGTATATGTCATCCTTGTAACTCATTTATTTTGTAACTGTAAATTTGTACCTCTTAATCTCTTTCATGGACTTCCCTTGTAGCTCAGGTGGTAAAAAATCCACCTACGATACAGGAGACTTTAGTTCAATTCCTGGGTTGGGAAGATCCCCCGGAGAAGGGATAGGCTACCCACTCCAGTATTCGAGAATTCTATTCTCCAGTATTCTAGAGAACTCCATGGACAGAGGAGCCTGGTGGGCTACAGTCCATGGGGTTGCTAAGGATAGGACACGACTGACGATTGAGCACATACAGCATAATCTCTCTCGCATTTTCACCCATTCTCCTATCTCCTTGCTCCTGACAATTACTGGTTTGCTCTCTCTATGACAGCCATTCTGACAGATATGAGGTGCTATCCCACTGTGATTTTGATTTGCATTTTCCTGATGATTAGTAAAGTTGAGCATCTTTTCACGTACCTGTTGGCCATCTATGTTTTCTCTGGGAGGGGGGATATGTGTATATATATATATATATAAAACCTAAACTACAGGGCTTCTTTGAAATTCCTTCTCCCTTGGTTCAATAATTTAAAAGTATTTTTTAAAAATTTATCTTCCCTAGGCTACAGTCCATGGGATGCCAAGAGTCGGACACAGCCGAGCAAACTAACACACACACACACACACAATGACAATGTATATATTAAATTTTTTCTTCCAATTACTCTAGTTTTCCTCAGTGGGATGATTGAATTAGATAAGTTAAAGTTCAATCTACTCACTACTACTTATAGGCATGCACACATGCTTGCGTGTTGCTCAGTCGTTCAGTGGTGTCTGACTCTTTGCAACCCAGTGGACTGTAGCCTGCTAGGCTCCTCTGTCCATGGAATTTTCCAGGCAAGAATACTGGAATGGGTTGCCGTTTGCTACTGCAGGAGATCTTCCCGACCGAGGAATCAAACCCTCACCTCTTGCATCTCCTGCACTGGCAGACAGATTCTTTACCACTGCACCACCTGCGAAGCCCATAGTATATAATATTTCCAGAAAATTGATTTTCTACTCCTTACCATACCTAATTTAGAAATTTGTGATATATCATTAAAAAACTAGTTATCTGCCTCTCTGCCCATACAGAGTTTACAAACTGGTCTAATTACAGAACTTACATATTTACATCATATGACATGGTTTTGGAATAAGATGGTTAAATGTTATGAAAAAATAGAGGAAAATAAGGGATTTGGGGAAGATGGCCACTGCTTTCACACTTGTTATTTGACTTCCATAACAATCCTGGAATATAGGAGAGCATTCATATATATACATTACTGCCCAGAGACTATAAGTGGGTTGGCTAAGGTCATAGATTTAGGGGCTAATTATGAGTTGGCAGAAGTTATCACTCAAGCCTATTACTGTCCTTAACATTTTGTTGTTTCCTCTGAGTTTGAGGATAATTACTGAAACATGATAAATGTTTTTCACTTAAAATGCTCTTTCTTTCATTGAAAACATGACCTCATAGCTATAGTATAGGAGATAGAAAATCATTATAATGTAACTAATAAATATTGAACTTGAGGCATAGTCACGTGAAAGACTAGTCTAATTTGGAGAAAGGGGTTAGAAAAAGGAAGACATGGTTTCAAATCCTGGTTTTCACTTACATTAGCTGTATAGCATTGAAAAAAATTATTTAAGCTCTCCAAAAGTACATTGTACATTTCTTCATGTCTAGAATAATATCACCTACCTTAACAGGTGGATGTATGAAATAGAAGAGTTATATTAGATAAGACATAAAAATGTCTCATGTATAACAAAGAATCTGTCTGACTTTTACCCCTGGTTCCTAGGAAAGTGAAAGTGAAAGTGGCTCAGTTGTGTCTGACTCTTTGCTACTTCATGGTCTGTAGCCCACCAGGTTCCTTTGTCCATGGAATGCTCCAGGCCAGAATACTGGAGTGGGTAGCCTTTCCCTTCTCCAGGGGATCTTCCCAACTCAGGGATAGAACCCAGGTGTCTCACATTTCAGGCGGATTCTTTACCACCTGAGCCACCTTCCCTGTTGGCTCAAATAGTTCCTGGGAGGTAGCATCTAAATCCTTGCAGTGTCTCTAGTGATAGGGGACTCTGTGTTGTTCTTGGTAGGCCCTGGTAGTTTATGCTTATGTTGGACCACTAGATATTTTAAGCTAACGAGAAGACTCAGGAGAGAGGCTGGTAGAAAGACCTAGAACCACATGAGTTTAGCCTGACCTCTAAGGAGGAGAGAGGCACTAAAGATTGAATTCAACTTCATGGCCAATGATTCAGTCAATAATGTTGATATAATGAAACCCCAATAAACCTGAACTTGGGGCTCAGGTGAACTTCTCTGCCCTTAGTAGATGGTATTGTCGAGTGCTTTAGGTGTATTTTCACACGCTGATACACTTGGAGGGTGATGTGTCCTGACTCCAAGGAGAGAGAACAATGCAAACTTTATATTTATGCCCCCCAGAGCTCACCAACTTTGTCTCTCCCCTTCGCTGGTTCTGATTTTACTTCAAAAAGCCTGTAGCTAAGCTTTTCTGAATTCTGAGGTTTTCTAACAAATTATTAAACCTGAGGGGGTAGTGGAAATCCCTAAATCTGGCCATATGGTCTGGCTTCTGAGGACCTCTGTAGCTATCTGAGGACCTCTGAAGTTGTGCTGGTGTCTTAAGCAAAGATAGTCTTGTTTAGGACTGTCCTCTGAAACTGTGAAGTTTGGCCAAACTCTGGGTAGTTGATATCAGAAATCATCATAATCATCTAGAATGGTGTTCAACAAATAGTAGATGTTAACAGGTATCATCATGAGTTATCATCATTGGTAATCAAAAATATAATTTCTTATATTCTTAATGCTATAAGAATGCATGCTCTGTCACAACCACATATGGATTATTTAAGTTTAGCCATGTATATGATTTAGGGAATAATTAATGAACTTGTTGAAAATAATTTTTGTACAATCAAAATGTACAATCATGGAGTATTTTTACTCCTCTTAGGTGATATATCCTCTTAGGATGATTTAGTTGACTAAAGTTCAAAACTGCTTTTCTGTTATGTCATATTGTATTGTAGCAAAAGCAATTCTTCCTGGATTACTTTCTTAAAATATACATTTTTAAAAACCTCTTTAAATTCACTTTAAGTCCTCAGCATTCACTGAAACCCTTCTCTGTGTTAAGGATAGTGCTTAGACTGAGATGCAAAGTCAAATAAGATAAGATCTCTTATCGAATGGAAGACATTGCATATTGATTCAAACTGCACTGTAATAAGTGTTTTAACATAGTTACAAAGTAAGATCCTATGGGAGTCCAGGGATTCTTGACAAAATGCAAATGTTACAAGTGAAATTCTTTATAAATTATTGTTGAGAATTTCTTCTCTTTACTGTTGTGCAATGCAAACACTCCATTACATCACAGTTTCTCAATCTGTGATTCTTTTTTGTTGTCTCCTAGAACATTTTCCCCTCCTGTTTATTTTATGTTTCTTTGAAAAATCTTTGTGGAAATATCCTTATTACTCCAAATTATATTTTAGAAGTATTCAGTTCAGTTCAGTTCAGTCTCTCAGTCGTGTCCGACTCTTTGCGACCCCATGAATCGCAGCACACCAGGCCTCCCTGTCCATCACCATCTCTCGGAGCTCACTGACTCATGTCCATCGAGTCAGTGATGCCATCCAGCCATCTCATCCTCTGTCATCCCCTTCTCCTCCTGCCCCCAATCCCTCCCAGCATCAGAGTCTTTTTCAATGAGTCAACTCTTCCCATGAGGTGGCCAAAGTACTGGAGTTTCAGCTTTAGCATCATTCCTTCCAAAGAAATCCCAGGGCTGATCTCCTTCAGAATGGACTGGTTGGATCTCCCTGCAGTCCAAGGGACTCTCAAGAGTCGTCTCCAACACCACAGTTCAAAAGCATCAATTCTTCAGCGCTCAGCCCTCTTCACAGTCCAACTCTCACATCCATACATGACCACAGGAAAAACCATAGCCTTGACTAGATGGACCTTAGTTGGCAAAGTAATATCTCTGCTTTTGAATATACTATATAGGTTGGACATAACTTTTCTTCCAAGGAGTAAGCGTCTTCTAATTTCATGGCTGCAATCACCATCTCCAGTGATTTTGGAGCCCCNGAAAATGCTATCTAGGTTGGTCACAACTTTCCTTCCAAGGAGTAAGCGTCTTTTAATTTCATGGCTGCAATCACCATCTGCAGTGATTTTGAAGCCCCCCAAAATAAAGTCTGACACTATTTCCCCATCTATTTCCCATGAAGTGATGGAACCAGATGCCATGATCTTCATTGTCCAATTATAGAGGCAGAAAGTAAAATGGTGGCTCGTCAGGGCCTGGGATGCAAGGGAAACAACAGGTTACTGTGAAATAGGGGCACAGCTTCAGTTTTACAAGCTGAAAAGAGCTCTGGAGATTGCTTGCTCAACAATGTAAGTAAGACAGCAGCAGGGTCCTGCGGCGCTTCTTCCCCAGCTCCCCTTTCCTCTAGCTGCTTATTGTCTGCAGAAAAAATTGAGCCAAAGAATAAGCTTAAACAGAGAAGAGGGAAAATGCAAAAACCAAGGAAAGCAAAGGAGACCAAATAATAATAATGTAGTCATGAAGCAAGGCCAAGGACCTTTAGTTCCTTCTCAAGGACTATAGATAATACTCTGAGTCATATCCTGCGAGCTGTCTTGTAGATACTGAAACGCCCACCAGGTGGAGAAATTAACTACATAATGATCAGACTATAGCGATGGCACCAGCTGCCACATTCTGAGACCTGGTCTCAAAAAATGAGAATACATTGACCCTGAAACTAAAGATTAACCATACTCAAAACAATCAAGAAGACACTGATCAGGCCACCCCATGATCAGTTTCAAGAGGACCGTCAGAGCTGACTGTGCTGTTTCTGCTCGTATCCCCCTTCTTCCATCTACACACCCTTGAAGTTTCCCTTTAAAAACCCTTGCCCACCGATTGTCAGTGGAGGAGTAAGCCTCTGAACTCTACCTACACCTGGACTCCCTAGCCTGATTGTCAGCCTCCAGAATAAAGCAAACTTTCCTTTCTACCAACTTACCTTCTCAAGTATTGGCTTCTGAGTGGAGAGCAGGTGGACCTCAGTTTTGATAATAAACAGACTTAACATTGGGACCCTTCATAGCTCAGTTGGTAAAGAATCTGCCTGCAACACAGGAGACCCCGGTTCGATTCCTGAGTCAGGAAGATCTGCTGGAGAAGGGATAGCCTACCCACTCCAGTATTCTTGGGCTTCCCATGTGGCTCAGCTGATAAAGAATATTCCTGCAATATGGGAGACGGGTTGATCCCTGGGTTGGGAAGATCCCCTGGAGAAGAGAAGGGAAATGCTACCCACTCCAGTATTCTGGCCTGGAGAATTCCATGGACTGTATAGTCCATGGGGTCAAGTAAAGAGTTGGACACAACTGAGCCACCTTCACTTTCACTTTCACTGGTGCTAATGCAGGAGACTCAGAGATATGGGTTCAATTCCCGGATTAGGAAGATCCCCTGGAGAAGGAAATGGCAACCCATTCCGGTATTCTTTCCTGGAAAATCCCATGAACAGAGGAGCCTGCAAACTACAGTTCAGTTCAGTTTAGTCACTCAGTCATGTCCAACTCTTTGCAACTCTTGTGCTCTAGGAACTAGAGCACACCAGGCGTCCCTGTCCTTCACCAGCCCCTGGGGCCTGCTCAAACTACAGTGCAAGGGGTCACAGAAAGTCGGACCTGACTAAGCAACT
>SJYT01028717.1:101040-133725 GCA_006410635.1 Cephalophus harveyi | reverse complement strand
AAAAAAAAAATCTGAAACTTCAAATACTCTTAGCAAATGTGGAGAAATATATGCATTCTATCTCTCTAACGCATCACAGAAAAGAAAGATGAGCAAAACAGTTGTATCTATAATAAAGCAGGTTGAATGCTCATACCCTGTCACATATGTGAATGCTTTGAAAACTGAAAAGTGATCCAGAAATGTAAAGAAATGCAAAAACATTGAATTGCCTCCAAGACTTGGTAAATGATATTGGAATACTACTTTGATTTAGTGGTATTTTCCAAATTTCTTCATTTAAGTGAATCATAGGAGTAGATAAGCAAGAATGGGCACACACATCCAGTGATTAATTAGAAGAATCCCTAATAATAATGTGTACTTTTTCAGGTGAGTATGTTGATTAATAAACATACAGCATATGATAGTAGCAAAAATTTATACACATTTAAACTTTATCAACTTGTTTAGAAACCAACTGATTAGTTGTTGTTATTTAGTTGTGTCCAACTCTTTCCGACCCCATGGACTATAGCCCAGCAGGCTCCTATGTCCGTGGGATTTTCCAGGCAAAAATACTGCATTTCCTTCTCCAGGGGATCTTCCTGACCCAGGGATAGAACCGATGTCTCCTTCATCGGCAGGTGAATTATTTACCACAGAGCCATCAGGAAAGCCCAAATTACTAGTACAATGGCCCAAATTACTAGTACAATAGCATTAGACTGTTACATTGCAGTTTTGGAGTGATTAAGAAATGCTGCCTTTAAAAGAAACAAAGTTTAACTGAAAATATATTGAAAACAAAGTATCCATTTTTGCCACAAATATTAAAATGGAATAATTCAATATAAAATGAAACAAATACTCATGAGTCATGATACATCTCCCCCACTTGATAAGAAACTGATATGTCTCTATGGTAACAGTAAAACTGCTATTAGGGAATGATCACTTCTGTGTGTATGTGTGTTTTCATGAGCATGCGATTTAAGAAGCATATTGTTAGGAATAAGAAAGAAGCTTAAATGAGTTGCCTGTAGGATCAAATGAGGTAAAGGAAAGCAATGAAACAAAGGAAATATCTAAGCGAAGAGATGAAGAAATAAATGGGACGTGATCAAGATATTGTATATGTAAACACAAAGAAAAGAGAAATTCATGAAGGAAAAGGGTTTCATTCTCCATAAGGAAAAATGGGCCTTGTCTTTCAAGTTTATGAGATCAAACAAGGAGGAACAAGAATGGTGGCTGAATCGCTCAAGGCCACATAGCTAGTGCCAGAGATTAGGTTTGTCTCATGATGTTGTTGTCCTTCTCAAGTGGTTCAGCAGTAAAGAATCTGCCAGATGATGCAGGAGACACAGGAGATGTGGGTTCAGTCCCTGGGTCGGGAAGATCCCATGGAGGAGGAAACAGCAACCACTCCAGTAACCTTGCCTGAGAAATCCCCTGGACAGAGGAGACTGGCGGGCTACAGTCCTAGGGTCACAGAGTTGGACGTGACTGAGTGGATAAACACCACCATTGTTACTGTTCAGTCAGGAAGTTGTGCCCCACTCTTTGCAACTGCATGGACAGCAGCACCCCAGTCCTATCCTCCTCTACCCTTCACTGTTTGTTTCTTCGAGTTTGCTCAAATTCATGTCCACTGAGTTGGTGATGCTATACAACCATCTCATCCTCTGCCACCTATTCTCCATCTCCCCTTATTCTTTCCCAGCATCAGGATCTTTCCCAATGAGTTGGCTTTTCACATCAGGGGGCAAAGTATTGGAGCCTCAGCTTCAGCATGAGTCCTTCTAATGAATATGCAGGACTGATTTCCTTTAGGATGGACTGGTTGGATCTTCTTGCAGTCCAAAGGACTCTCAAGAGTCTTCTTTAGCACCACACTTTGAAAACATCAATTCTTTGGCCCTCTGCCTTCTTTATGGTTCAGCTCTCACATCGGTACATGACTACTGAAAAAATCATAGCTTTGACTATGTGGAATTTGTTGGCAAAATGATGTCCCTGCTTTTTAATATGCTATCTAGGTTTGTCATAGTTTTTCTTTCAAGAAGCAAATATGTTTTAATTTCATGGTTGCGGTTACTGCCTGCAGTGATTTTGGAGCCCAAGAAAATAAAATATGTGACTGCTTCTAGCTTTGCCTCTTCTATTTGCCATGAAGTGATGGGACCGGATGCCACTATCATAGCTTTTTGAATGTTCAGTTTCAAGCCATCCCTTTCATTCTCCTCTTTTAACCTCTTCAAAAGGCTCTTGAGTTCCTCTTCATTTTCTGCCATTAGAATATTATCATCTGCATATCTGAGGTTGTTAATATTTTCCTGGCAATTTTGATTCCAGCTTGTGATTCATCCAGCCTGGCATTTCACATGATGCACTCTGCCTAGAAATTTAAAATATAGGGTAGCAATACACAGCCTTGTCCTACTCCTTTCCAAGTTTTGAACCAGTCTATTGTTCCATGTATGGTTCTAACTGTTGCCTTTTGACCTTCATACAGATTTCTCAGGAGGCAGAGAAGGTGGTCTGGTATTTCCATGTTGAAGAATTTTCCAGTTTGTTGTGATCCGCACAATCAAAGGCTTTAGCGTAGTCAATGAAGCAGTAGTAGATGCTTTTCTGGAATTCCCTTGCTTTCTCTATGATCCAACAAATGTTAGCAATTTGATCTCTAGTTCCTCTTTTTGTAAACCCAGCTTTACACCTGGAAGTTCTCAGTTCATGTACTGCTGAACTCTAGGTTGAAGGATTTTGAGTATAACCTTACTAGCATGTGAAATGAGTGCAATTGTTTGAATACTCTTTGGCATTGCCCTTCTTTAAGATTGGAATCAAAACTGACCTTTTCCGGTCCTGTGTCCACTGCTGAGTTTTACAAATTTGCTGACACATTGAGTGCAGCACTTTCACAGCATCATCTTTTAGGATTTTAAATAGCTTGGCTGGAATCCCATCACCTCTACTAGCTTTGTTCGTAGTGATGCTTCCTAAGGCCCACTTGCCTTCACATTCCAGATGTCTGACTCTAGGTGAGTGATCATACCATCATGATTTTCCCAGTTATTAAGACCCTTTTTTGCGTATTTCTTCTGTGTGTTCTCACTACCTCTTCTTAATCTCTTCTGCTTCTGTTAAGTCCATACCATTTCTGTCCTTTATTGTGCTCATCCTTGCATGAAATATTCCCTTGACATCTCTAATTTTCTTAAAGAGATCTCTTATCATTCCCATTCTATTGTTTCCTTCTATTTCTTTGCATTGTTCATTTAAGACCTAATCTCTCCTTGCTACTCACTGGAACTCTGCCATTCATTTGGGTATATCTTTCTTTTTCTCCCTTGCTTTTCACTTCTCTACTTTCCTTAGTTATTTGTAAAGCCTCTTCAGACAACCACTTTGCCTTCTCACATTTCTTTTTCTTTGGGATGGTTTTGGTCACTGCCTCTTATACTATGTTATGAACCTTTATCCATAGTTCTTCATGCACTTTGTGTATCAGACCTAATCCCTTGAATCTGTTCACCACCTCCACTGTATAATCATAAGGAATTTAATTTAGTTCATACCTGCATAGCCTAGTGATTTCCCCTACTTTATTCAATTTAAGCCTAAGTTTTGCATTAACGAGCTTATGATCTGAGCCACAGTCAGCTCCAGGTCTTGTTTTTGCTGACTCTATACAGTTTCTCCATCATTGGCTGCAAAGAACACAATCAATCTGAGTTTGGTATTGACCATCTGGTTATACCATGAGGAGATTTGTCTCTCGGCTTGTTGGGAAACAGTGTTTGTTTGGTCACTGAATTCTCTTGACAAAACTCTGTTAGACTTTGCCCTGCTTCATTTTCTACTCCAAGACCAACCTAGAACCCAGAGTAACTGGTTTGCCAGTCCCTCCTCCAGTGGGCCACGTTTTGTCAGAACACTCCATTGTGACCTGTCCATCTTCAGTGGCTCTGCATGGCATGGCTCATAATTTTATTGAGTTATGCAAGCCCCTTCGCCACAACAAGATTGTGATCCATGAAGGGAGGCATGATTTTAGAGAAGAATTTCATAGTTTGTTTCAGGAGTGAAGTAAAGGGGTGAGACAATTGGATTTGAGAGAGGTGGTTGGGCCACCTAGACTATAGGTAGCAGGGTAGAGGCAAATAAACATTTTTTTCATACTTTGCATCTTTGGGGTAGTTTTGGGTAAATGGGGGTTTGATAGCCTTTGGAATTGTAAGGTAACATAGCAGCACTCTATATCTTGCATGAAAGAGTCCAGAAAAGTTCATGCAGTGGGGACTCTAAGAGCTGAGTCAGGGAAACCTGCAGGGAAGAAAAGAATGGACTCCCATTCTTTCTACAGCCATCTCCCTGGCAACCTCTTCCGATTTGAAGAAATGCCCAGGTCCTTCCATTGGGAGAATCCTCCAGTAGAGGGTAAAGGAATTCAAGAGGAAGATGCAAATTTTCAGGGATTCCAGTCTCTGATGATCTTTTTGTTGCCACTAATGGTCCTGAAAGAATCAGCAAAAGGCTTTGTTGTAGAGATGCTGATTTCAACCTTCAGTTCACTTCAGTTGCTCAATCGTGTTGGACTCTTTGCGACCCGATGAATTGCAGCACGCCAGGCCTCCCTGTCCATCACCAACTCCCGGAGTTCACTCAGACTCATGTCCGTTGAGTCAGTGATGCCATCCTGCCATCTCATCCTGTTGTCCCCTTCTCCTCCTGCCCCCAATCCCTCCCAGCATCAGAGTCTTTTCCAATGAGTCAACTCTTCTCATGAGGTGGCCAAAGTACTGGAGTTTCAGCTTTAGCATCATTCCTTCCAAAGAACACCCAGGACTGATCTCCTTTAGAATGAACTGGTTGGATCTCCTTGCAGTCCAAGGGACTCTCAAGTGTCTTCTCCAACACCACAGTTCAAAAGTATCAATTCTTCGGCGCTCAGCCTTCTTCACAGTCCAACTCTCACATCCATACATGACCACAGGAAAAACCATAGCCTTGACTAGACGGACCTTTATTGACAAAGTAATGTCTCTGCTTTTGAATATGCTATCTAGGGTGGTCATAACTTTCCTTCCATGGAGTAAGCGTCTTTTAATTTCATGGCTGTAATCACCATCTGCAGTGACTTTGGAGCCCCCCAAAATAAAGTCAGCCACTGTTTCCACTGTTTCCCCATCTATTTCCCATGAAGTCATGGGACCAGATTTCAACCTTAGTGTCTTTCTTTTCCCTTACATTGCTAGTAAAGAGCACATCCTCAGGCACTTTGGTGTCAAAAAACCGGGGTAGTTTTAGATATTTCTCTGCGATTCATGGGGTCACAAAGAGTTGGACACGACTGAGCTACTGAATTGAACTGAACTGAACCTCCTTTGGAAAAAAGGGAAAAATACATAAGGATGGTTTCTTGAATGGTTTAATAGTCTTTTATTTGGAAAATTTAACATATATTAAATTATTGCTTCTATATTACTTAAAAATAGAATACTGCAGGAAAGTTTATAATAAAGTATTATTCAGAATTGTGCCTTCACTTTAGTACCATCAAACTTCATTGTTCTTGGTGTCTCCAGCCTGGAGTCGTTCAGAATCAATTTCTCAGAGACTAACCATCTGGTTTTCTAAACAAGCTAGAAAGTGGTATTAACCTGGCTGTGTATGGTAAGGAGGGGTATGAAGAGGAAGAAGGCATCTGATTACTCCATATGCAGATTTTTCAACCAATTCTCACCTCACTAGGGCCAACCAATATGCCCAGTGTCTCAAGTTCCAAATCTTCCATGATCTACATGGAAAATCCCATTTTTCAGCTTGTCTCCAACTGTAAATTTTTATGTTTCAACTGTTTTTTACTTAGTTAGTCAGTTGACACCTCACTATATACTTTCAACTTGTTAATATTTGTTGACATTTTTCAACTGCTCTCACCTCCACTCATTTTTCCTCTTTTCTTGGGATTTATAACCTTTAAAATAATAGTATTGGCATTCTAATATGCATTATTTCCATTAGGAGCAGGGATAAACACATTTGACACATCTAATTGGAAATCTTCACTGATGTTTTACACATTGTAATGTGTAGGATTAGATGAGAAAATTTGTGACAAGTATTCAGAAAACATTTTGCTGAATTCTTCTGGTCTCCAAATTCCTCTGAATTGTGTAGCAGACAGCACTCATCTTTCACTTTTCCACTGTCAGTCATTCTTTAGTCCTTGAACTCTGTGGCAAATCTTTTTTCTCAGTTAGGGAAATCTCAATAGCCGTAGATCAACATTTTTTCTTGAGCTCCAAAGCCCAAACTGACTGCCTTCAAGCTTTCTCCACTTAGAATTCCCAGAGGCAACTCAAAACTAAAATTTTCTAGTGTGGCTCACCTCCATCCTATCTAGACCGTAAGCTTTTCTTTTGCTTTATTTGCTACTTTGGCACACAGTGCCACTGTTTAATCAGTTTCCAAAACAGATAACTGGTCCTCATCCATATCTTCTCTCGTCTCTTCTCTGATCCCAACATGCAACTAAACACCAGCTCTACTCATTGTTACTCAATTGATTGTGCTCTTTGCCTTTTCCAATTTCCTCTGTTTCTTAGTTAGATTCCAGAAATAACTGTCTCATAGCTAATCTGCCTGTCTTTAGGTCTTTTTCATTCCTGTTGATTTTCCACATTAGTCAGAATGATCTTTCTAAAACATAAGTTTGATTTTTTAATTTTCTTACTTGAAACTTTTTAATAGCTGTCCACTATACTAAAATAAAGTTCAAATTTCATACTATAATCTGGGTCCCCTTTATCAAGTGTGCAGTCTCAATTCTCATCACTTTTTTATCATCGAGCTCACTCTCTAGTACTTAAAAAAAAAAAAAAATTTTAGTTGTCTGACTATACCATGCTCATTTTCACTGTTGGTCTTTTAACATGAATTTTTCTTCTCTTCCTAAAACATCATCCTTCCTTCCCCTTTCCAACATAATCAGGTAGTTGTTGAGTTAAATCTTATCTTTAAAACAACATTTAGAGGTGATATCTTTGGGGACAATTTATTTGACATACCCTCACACAAGAGTAGTTATTTTCCCCATGTATTTTATTATCCCTCTGTTTATTAATTTTGGTATTTATCATCTTACATTTTGTATCTCCCATTAGACTAGCTCTTTGAATGCTGGGACTGTATCTGGTGTATTATTTTATCTCAGATACCATAATTGTTAGCATTATAAAACCTTAAGAATGCTTCAGTTCAGTTCAGGTCAGTGGCTCAGTCGTGTCTGACTCTTTGTGACCCCATGAATCGCAGCACACCAGGCCTCCCTGTTCATCATCAACTCCCAGAGTTCACTCAGACTCATGCCCATTGAGTCAGTGATGCCATCCAGCCATCTCATCCTCGGTCATCCCCTTCTCCTCCTGCCTCCAATCCCTCCCAGCATCAGAGTCTTTTCTAATGAGTCAACTCTTCTCATGAGGTGGCCAAAGTACTGGAGTTTCAGCTTTAGCATCATGCTTATAAGGGTCTATTAGATGAATTAATGAAATACATACCTGGTTCAGTAGCATTTTCTTTGTTACTGGTCTTGCTCTGATCACATACTCTGACCCTGCTATGTTTTTCCCTCCTTTCCTCTCTTTTCCCTCTTTCCCTCCTTTCTTCCTCTCCTTTCTCCCTCCTTCCATTCTTTCCTTCCTGTCTTCTTTATTTCATATTCAAACTGTTATTTTCTAGTTTTGATTATTTGCTTCTCATTCTTGATACTTATTCTCTGTTTATGGGTCCTTATTCAAATCTTTTGGTTATGAATTAACTATTCAGGGACATTTATTAAACATTTTCTGTGAGTTAGGTATAGTGCTTTCTTGATCATCAAGTGCTGAACAAGATTGGTTTAGTCTCCACATTCATAGAGCAAAGACGCTTCTTGGAGGAAATTAGGGGTAGATAACTTGCCTGTATCGTCAAGGCAGTCAAGGAAGTCTTTCCAGTAGTCATGTGTGGATGTGAGAGCTGGACCATAAAGCAGAGAGAGCACCGAGGAATTGATGCTGCTGAACTGTGGTGCTGGAGAAGACTTTTGAGAGTCCCTTGGACAGTAAGGAGTTAAAACCAGTCCATCCTAAAGGAAATCAATTCTGAATATTCATTGGAAGGACTGATGCTGAAGCTGAAGCTCCAGTACTTTTGGGTACCTGGTGTGAAGAGCTGACTCATTTGAAAAGACCCTGATGCAGAAGGAGAGGATAACAGGACGAGAAGGCTGGGAGGCATAACCGGTTCAATGGGCATGAACGTGGGCAGACTCCACGGGACAGTGAGGGGCAGGGAGGCCTGGTGTGCTGCAGTCCATGGGGCCACAAAGAGTTGGACATGACTTGGTGACTGCACAACAGTAGCTTGCTCTTTAGTTTCACAGATCCACAGATGCAGAGGAATTATGTCCCAGGAACTGATGAATTACTTCCAGGACTGTCATCTTCACCTGGACCTGATTTAGAGATGGAAATTTTGGCTTTGAACTGATGTTGTATTAGGATACCATAACAGGATGCTATAAGAAAAATCTTGGGAGGAGAGTGAATGTATTTTGCTTGTGAGAGGGGTGTATCATTAAATCATTAGAGGTCAAGGGGCAGACTGTGGAGAACAGACTTTAAGATGACCCCAATTATTTCCAACCCCTGATGTTCTTACCCTTATATAATCCCCTCCACTTGAGTGTGAGTGGTACCTGGGACTTGCTTCTCAACAATGGAACATGGCAAAGGTGATGGGAGGGCAGTCCCATGATTATGTTATATAAAGCTCTATTTTGTTGGCAGAATTATTCTAAAGCCTTTCTCTCTTGCAGGCTTTAAAGAATTAAGGGAGCCATGTGGCAAGAAGCAGTCTCCAGTTGACAGCAAGAAACTGAGATCTTCATTCTCACAGTTACAAGGAACTGGCTTCTGCCAACAGCCTAAGTGAGTCTAAGTAAAGTTTTCCTCAGCCAAGTGTCCAGATGTGACAAAAATACTTGCAGACATCCTTAAGTTCAGGCCTGCAGTGGATGTAGCTTAGGCTGTCTGAACTCCCCACTCACAGAAACTATGAGATAACAGATGTGTGCTGTGTTAAGCTGCTAAGTTTGATCTATAGCAGCAGAAAACTAATATATGAAGAAAGAATGTGAACAAATAGATAAAAAGGTTTTAAAAAAATTTACAGTATAAGGGGGTGACAGAGGATGAGATGGTTGGATAGCATCATCTACTCAGTGGACATGGGTTTGAGCAAAATCTGGAAGATATTCAAGGACAGGGAAGCCTGGATGGGGTTGCAAAGAGTTGGACACCAGTGAGTGACTGAACAACAGCAACAAAACCGACCAGAAAGCCCAGAGCTGCTAAAACCACTCCTGTCCTAACTGCAGGAGCAGTTGTTCTTTCAGATATTTCATGGGCGCTCAATTTAGGAAGCTGTACACTTAGGAGGCATCACTTCACTGTCTGTACACACATGAAGAATGATTTCATCTCTTCTTTAATCACACAGCCCCTCGGGCTCAGAGCTCTGGTTTCATCCCCACCTCTGCATGTGTTTCTCCCACCAAAATCCGTTTCAGAGGTTCCCAAACATGAGCCAGCATTCCTGGTTCCTCCCTCCCGTTCCCTCACAGCCAACAGCGGTCGCCTCCCTGGGTCTGCCCTCCAAACCTTAAGTTCCTGCCCCAAGGCCCCCTGTACGTCGCTCATCGTAGGGGTGGGGCGCACAGGGTTGGGGCACAGAACATCTGAGTAGGTCTCCCTTCGTGCTTTCTGCCATCGACCTGAGGCTGGGCTCCCCTCTGAGACCCTGCAGCTCCCCTTCTGGCCCAGCTGTTCTCCCCCGCTGGGGACAGGGCTTCTCCGGATGCAGGAACTTCGCCCCCGCTTCAGCTTTTTGCCACGGCACGAGTCCTGTCCTGCTTCCTCATCTCTTCCCTTTCCCTGCTTTTTTCTTTCATCCTACCTGTTTGCATGGGGATCTTTCTTATCCTTTTAGGTGTCCGCGGTCCTCTGCTAGCGTCAAGCAGGTGCTCTGCAAGAATCCTTTCATGTGTATATGTATTTTTATTTATTTATTGTATTTATTTATGTATCAGGTCTTGGTTGTAGCACGCGGGCTCTCTAGTTGGGGTGTGCGGGCTTAGTTGCTTTGCTGCGTGTGGGGTCTTAGTTCCCTTACCCGGGATCAAGCCCGAGTCTCCAACATTGGGAACTGCATTCTTAACCCCTAAACCATCAACGCAGTCCCTGTATATGTATTCTTGGTGAGTTTGTGGGGAGAGATGAGCTCCGTATCCTCCTCGTCCTCCACCCTCTTGGAAAAGCCCCTTACAGCATTTTTCGTTTCAATGACCAGTCGGGGAGAGCCAGTCAGAGCAACAGGTAGAGATTTATCTGCGGCCTCCATGCTGCGGACTGGAGCAAGCGAGCGTGTGCACACGCAGGGATGTGTGCGCGGGCAATGGGGGCTCTTACCACGGTCAGAGGCAGGGTCGAGTCCAAGCTGACACCGTTCCCTCGAAGTGTGCCTGCCCTGGCTGGCAGGGGCAGCCTCTACCCTGTTGAGAGCAGGGCTGGAGCCAAGCGTTGGAGTCGGCACCCAGAGCGGGCTGGGGGCACCCCGGGGTGGGCCAGGAAACCACAAGGGCCCGCGGCAGCCTTCAGCCTGCGGCCTCCCTGCGGTCTGCAGGAGGAAGCAGGCATGTGTATGCGCCGTCGAAGAGCAGAGTCTGGGTTTCTGACGGCCCTCCCTTACGTCCAACCACAGGTTTCAAACTGGCCGAGGGGGATTGTCGCTCTGGTGTTGGGCCCCAGGGCTGGGTGGCCTCCCATGTGACTCAAGACTCTTCCCAGGGAAGATCCCTGAGTCCGTGATGTTCCCGCCTCTCTTGAGTCCCTTTCTGGGGGTGCCGATTCAGACCATTCCCTTTGCTGCATTTCCTGTAGGACTTCCTGTGGGTCTTCACTGTTTCCTTGGTTGCGTAAGCGTTATGACGTGGAGAGCAATTCATGGCGGGGATGTGAGCTCAGTGTCTTCCTACTCTGCCATTTTGATCTCCACTCCCAGTAGATAAGCAGTTTTGAATTAAGACATGCGAGGGAAATAATTAAGGAGATATTACAGATAGAAAATTGAGATGCTATATACTTTGGATGGGACAATCAGGAGGAGATGTTCCATTGGCCAAAACTCAGAGAGTGAAGAGGAGTGGAGTGGAAGGTAGAAAGACGTTTCAGCAGAGAGAATGGTTGATGGAAATGCTGCGAAATGTGAAATAACTTGACCCATTGGAAGAAATAAAGGAGGCCACTATATAAGCAAGAGGTGGAGTTGTGTTTTCCATATGTAGGTTATTGGACCAAGTCATAAGGAATTTGGATTTCATTTGCAGTGCACAGGGAAGTCTTTGAAGAATATTCAGCAGAGAAATGAAAAGATTTCCCCCCTAGCTACTTTATGAGAAATGGAGTAAAGTTGGGGCCAAAGGACAGGGCAAGAATAAAAGTGACTATGGATGAAAATTGATCATAACTTGGATGTTTGCTTTAGAAGAGAAGATAAATTCTTCTCAGAGGTCAAGACAAGGCACAAACTCTTCACTGCATACATAAGACTCTTCCTGGTCTGGCTCTTGATTACTTCTTTATCTTCAGCTCTCAACTTTTCCTCCAGGGAATTTCTGTCCCTTCCTTCACACTGAATCTCTGCCAGCTTTTGATATCAGCTCTCTCTGACGACAAGGAATCTGACTGGAACTTCTTGTTTATTATAAATTGCATATTGTATCCTTCATACTTTCTGTGTATCTTCCAGGCCCTTGGAAACCCTCTACCTCTGTTCATCCTGATGCTTCTTGAGGCCCCGGCTTGCCAAAATAACATTAAGAAAAGAAAAGATTTGAAGACATAAGGACAAATAAAAACCACCTTGTGAAACACTCTGGCAAAATTAATATTCAAGTCATTTTGGGGATGTGTCAATTTATCTGCCATAGTGACCCTTTCTCCTTTTGGTGAATTCTGAATGTCCCTATTTATTATATTTAATAAGCAAAAGAAAATGGAACAGGATGTGTGCCAAAACAAAGATGTAGAGAAGTCGTAATTGATCACATTTACATTCCTAGAAATAACACATTTGCAATTTAGCCTGGCCTTTGGAATATGAGAAATGAAAAGAATAAACAATTCATTGATGTACATCTACAAGGACGATTTCGTTTCTCAGTTTGTTCATCATGTTTAAGGGCTTCTGAGGAATGTATATAAACTAACATGGGGTGAATATCTATATATAACCAGATAATAGTTTTTATTTCATATAGACAATGTGGCCTCCTTTAAAGAAAAAAATACATATTTATATCAGTATTTAAAATGGAAATCTACATGAAATATTACAAGAAATTTCTCTACTTTTTAAAGTACTAAATTTCACAGACAGTAGTACTCAACCACTGTGAGGTGGCTATTATTATGTGAATGTTTTCTCTTGTCAGAATGTTCCAGAACCTCAGTCACTATACTCAAAGTATAGTGAGTTCCAACGAGTCCAACCTAACTATCCAGGCTCATAAACTTCTACATCCATTATTGCCTAATGTGCATAATCTGAGAACATGAGATCATTTATAATTTATTTTCTCTCATCCACTGTCCTTTGTCAGGCTTACAATTTACTTACTAAGTTTGTTTAAAATGCAGATTATGGTTCAGTAGATCTAGAGAAAAGCCAAAGATTCTACATTGCTAACAGCCTCTATGGTGATGTGCATGAGGCTCATCTGTGTTAGAAATTTTCAGTAGCAAGGATTTGGTTCCCTAACTATTTTTGTTTTTTTTTCAGATGATCTAACCTTGCAGATTTCTTCTACATGGAATCTCTATGCATGGGACAACTCCAACTCATTTTCGTATCTTCAGGTCAAATCTTATCTCCTATATAAAGGAGTTTTTTCATGTTAAGAGAGAGAATTCTAACTCCCTACTTTAATGAGTTTCCCTTATCCTTAAAATAAAATGCAAAGTCCTTACCAGATCAATTCCTTTTCCTACTATTTTCCTCTTGTTCACTCCAGCACACTGGTCTTGCTCTACTGTGACATACCAAACATGCTCTAGTTTTAGGGATTAAAAAATGCTCTTCCTGCCTCATATCCTCATGGCTTGATCCCTCATTTTATTCAGGCCTTTAGTCAAACATCACCTCCTGAAACAGGCTGTCACATTGAGTTGACCTCTATACAAAGCTGTCTGAAAGAGATTGAAATGGAGCCCCCAATCCAGACTCTGCTTGGTTTGCTAGGCCAGGGTAATTAAGGTTAGTCTGATAGCAGAGGGCAAAAGGAGTAGACAGACAAATCAGAAAACTCTTGCAGTAAACCTAAGGTGAGAAACGAGAGGCTGGACTGTGGAATTGCCATGGAAGCAGAGAGCCACAGTGGTTCACAGGAAGGGTTGCAAGTGCCTGAAGGAAGTTCTGCCTTTTTCTGATGTGCTCAAAAGAGTATATAGGCCAGCAACTTCCCAGATCTCCAAGTGGCCTTCATTGACAATACAAGGTAAAATAGCAACCCACTCACTATTTCTATCCCCTTACTCTGTTTTAATTTTCCTCAAAAAATGATGACTCAGATATTTTATTATATATCTTATTGATTTGTTTCTGTCATTTGTCTTTGTAATTTGAATTTTGACTAGCTCAGTGAAGGAAGAGATTTTTCTCTCTTTTGTTTACTGCAATATACCTAGCTCCCAGAACTAGTATATGATACAAAATAAGTATTCACATGAATATTAATTGAATTAATTGGTGACCATACTCAGAGCTTCCATGAAATAGAATAGGGAAGTATAAGACAAATAGAGCCTCCAGTCCTAACTTGACTACTTACTAACTGTGAAATTAAGCAAGTTACTTATCTTTTCTGATAACATTTCCTCATCTGTAAATGAGAATAATAGTAATACAGGACTCACTGAAGGATGGTAAGGACACTTACATGAAATAATGAAAATAAAGCTCTTAATTTATTCACAAATACTGTTTACTGAGTGACTATTTTGTGTTCTACTCTTCTCTGACACTGGGCATACACAATAATGAGTATAGACATGGGCCTTCATGTAGCTTCTGTGCAGTGAGGGAGCCAAAAATAAATAAAAGCAGGTTAGAAAACGTATACAACTTATAATATTGCTAGAAAGAAATAGGGAACTGTCAGAATGATCATAAAGGGACTATTTCTTTAACATTTTTGAGGGGATTAAAGATTATGGGTAATATTTATATTTGTTTATTTCAATATCCACTGTTATCACACTGTATTTTATTAGGAATATCCTCTTCTTTGTCAATGACACAAAGACAAATGTAGGTATTTGCGATCATCTTTGACCAATTTCCCAGGTAGATGAATCCTGGTCAGTGGAGGAAGGTGGAGAGATGTTATAGAGCTGTCATTTTCAGCTCTAGCATTCCAGAGTGACCAATTCTTCAACTTCTTAGAGTTCCTAAGGGAAAAGTTTGTGATGTGCAATGTAGGACTATCTCCAGGCTGTGTCAGGGTTCTGACAGCAAAGAGAAGGCACACTTGGTAGGTTGAGCAAAGAGAAGTTAATGAGTAGAACAAACACTGTGGTGTGGGTGGAGTTAAATGAATGATCATAGACTATTGAAGTTTCAGGGACTGGCTATAGCGGAAGCTACAGTTGTTTAAGACTTAAAGGGGCAATAGGAGAGGATGTGATGCTGGAACTGAAAAGAACTTAGATCCAGGAAGGACTAGTTGTGATGGGAGCTTTATACCCAAACGAAGACAGTAGAGTGCCAAAACAGGGAGGAGGGGGCAGAAATGCCCATTGGTATTTCTCCTTTTATGTTCCAGTTTTCAGTGGGTAACTGTTTTTAGCCAAACCAAAATGGAAGCCAGAGGGTAAAGAAGCCTGAGTGATAAAGTTCACAAAAGACAGCTTCCTGTGGCAGAGAGCATGGTGGTGAAGGAAAGACAATGGGTCTGGTGGTAGGGGACACCCAAAGTCCCCCAGCATTCTTCCTCCAAGTTGCCCCTGCTTCCCCATGGTATCTACTTCAGCTGGTTTGAATCATTGCTCTTGATCATCACCTCAAGCCTGAAAGAACTCTTGGAAACGGAAAACACAAGAATGAGCCCCCTTATGTATCCTTTTGGTGACCTAAGGGTTCTGATATTTTTCTTTGTTGGTAGATTTTTGTAGGCATCCGAAAGACATACATGAAGCTTAATTAGAAAACTCTGAGTCACGGGTAGGAAGCTACTCTAGTGGATATTATGAAACATGGGAAGGGCAAAGTCCCCAGAATAAAAAGAAATGTAAAACAACTGGATCTGGTCGTATCCTGTATGTAGGATGGTAGACTTGCAGGAGGAGAGGGGCAAACTTCCTGACTACTCTGCCTAGATTCTTCTCCATTTTAAAGTCATATTTACTTACATTATTACTTCTTTACTTACCCTCACTTACCACTCCCTTTAGTGGTCACACTCGTCAAATTATTCCTACTCTTTCTCTTCCATCCCTTCCCCATATTCTTTTAGGGAGAACTGTCCTCCGTAATTCTCTTTGTTGACTGACATGAAAATGTATTATTTTAAAAACTCACTCAATAAACTTCCTCTGTCATTAAGTCATAATTTGACCACTCTTTATATATGAGCTAACTGATTTTTATCCTTTTTTTCTACAGACTAATTGGGTTTGATATTATTGAAAAAATTTTAAGAATAACTGATACTTTTTGGTTAAATATTCAAAATGGAAAAAATAAAGTGTTTTTCTCTGAGATGTGTTTAATAACTTCCATCATACAATAAATACACAATTTAAAAATCAATCATGAGAATCTTTTAAAAATATCTTACACCATTCTATTACAATAAAAGTAAAGTAATACTGTGGGAGTAATAATGTGAGCCAAATAATCTTCTTATGGCAGCCATTGATTCCATTTTTAGCAATATGGCTATACGTATATATTTCTTGCATTTCTTGGTTAAGCCTGACTCCATTGCTTTATGTAATGATTGATTTATGCCACTGAATGCTTGCGAAACCCACTATAGTATGCTTTATAACAGTTGAAAGAGTTGCTCATTAGAATGGTATATCAGTTCGGTTTTGCTCTCAACATTTAATGAGAGGCAGTCATTTGAATCACTTCCATAAGCCTAAAGCATGAATTTCCAAATGTTGCATATAAATGTTCGCTGGATTTGTGTTTCATTCTAATAGAGATGTTCTTCTAATGGATTTTGCCTACAGCTGGGAATATTCTCTGAGCAATGGTGGAAATCAGTTTAATTATTCTTTTTTTCCTAAAAACAAGATGATTTCATAAATTAAAAAAATTTTAAAGGAAATTACAATTTAATGTATGATTTAACTTGAATCCACATTCAATCTATGCTTAATAACTGCCTCATTCTTCAGGAAGGGAGATGAATTCATTCCACCAGGTATAATAGATAAAATTTCATTTAGGCCAATTCATTTGATGCAATTAAGGATTTTCATTGTTTCAAACATTCAGAATCTTCCATTGCTTAAGGCAACAGTTAGAAATAAGACCACAGAAATTCATCCCTTTCCTCTCCAAAGTATGCTATATATTCTCATGGCACATTTTAGGGTAAGTAAGAGAGAATAAAAGTAATGAATATGTAAATTGTAATCTCATAATCCTACACAATTTTTCAGTTCAGTTCAGTCACTTAGTGGTGTATGATTTCTTGTGACCCCCATGGACTGCAGCACGCCAGTTTTCCCAGTCCACCACCAACTTCCAGAGTTTGCTCAAACTCATGTCCATTGAGTTGGTGATGCCATCCAACCATCTCACCCTCTGTTGTCCCCTTCTCCTACTGCCTTCAATTTTCCCCAGCATCAAGGTTTTTTCCAATGAGTCAGTTCTTTACCTCAGATGGCCAAAGTATTGGAGCTTCAGCTTCAGCATCAGTCCTTCTAAATGAATATTCAGGACTGATTTCCTTTAGAATTGACTGGTTTGATCTCCTTGCAGTCCAAGGGACTCTCAAGAGTCTTCTTCAACACCACAGTTCAAAAGCTTCAGTTCTTTGGTGCTCAGCTTTCTTTATGGTCCAACTCTCACATTCATACATGACTACTGGAAAAACCATAGCTTTGACTAGACAGACCTTTGTTGTTAAAGTAATGTTTCTGCTTTTTAATATGCTGTCTAGGTTGGTCATAGCTTTTCTTCCAGGGAGCAAGCGTCTTTTAATTTCATGGCTGCAGTCACCATCTGCAGTGATTTTGGCTCCCAAGAAAATAAATTCAGCCACTGTTTCCACTGTTTCCACATCTATTTGCTATGAAGTGATGGGACCAGATGCCATGATCTTAGTTTTCTGAATGTTGAGTTTTAAGCCAGTTTTTTCACTCTCCTCTTTCACGTTCATCAAGAGGCTCTTTAGTTCCTCTTCACTTTCTGCCATAAGGGTGGTATGATCTGTATATCAGAGGTTACTGTTATTTCTCCCTGCAATCCTCATTTCAGCTTGTACCTCATCCCACCCAGCATTTCACATGATGTACACTGCATAGTGGTTAAATAAGCAGGGTGACAATATACAGCCTTGTTGTACCCCTGTTCCAATTTTGAACCAGTTCATTTTTCCATGTACGGTTCTAATTGCTGTTTCTTGACCTGCATACAGGTTTCACAGGAGACAGGTAAGGTGGTCTGGTACTCCAATCTCTTTAAGAATTTCCCACAGTTTTTTGTGATCCATACAGTCAAAGGCTTTAGTGTAGTCAATGAAGCAGATGTTTTCTGGAATTCCCTAGCTTTTTCTATGATCCAACAGATGTTGGCAGTTTTATATCTGATTCCTCTGCCTTTTCTAAATCCAGATTGTACATCCAGAAGTTCTCCAGGTACTGCTGAAACCTAGCTTTAAGTATATTGAGCTAGCATGTTAAATGAGTGTGATTGTGTGGTAATTTGAACATTCTTTGGCATTGCTCTTTTTTTGGGACTGGAATGAAAACTGACCTTTTCCAGTCCTGTGACCACTGTTGATTTATACAAATTTGCTAGCATATGGAGTGTAACACTTTTATCAGCATCATCTTTTAGGATTTGAAGTAGTTCAGCTGGAATTCTATCAACTCCACTAACTTTGTTTGTAGGAATGCTTCCTAAGGCCCACTTGACTTCACACTCCAGGATGTTTGCCTCTAGGTGAGTGATTACACCATTTTGGTTATCCTGGTCATTAAGACCTTTTTTATACAGTTCTTCTGTGTATGGTTGCTGCTTCTTCTTAATATCTTCTGCTTCTGTCAGGTTCATATCGATTCTGTCCATTATTGTAATATTTCATGTATATATATATATATATCTATCTCACAACTTCTTTATCCATACATTTGTGGAGGGAGTTTTAGTTTTTTTCCATGTCTTGGCTATTGAAAGTAATGCTGCAATGAATGGTCGGGAGCGTGCATCTTTTAGAATTATAGTTTTTTCCAGAAATATGCTCAGGAGTGGGGTTGCAGGATTGTATGGTAACTCTATTTTTAGTTTTTAAAGGACCTTCCATATTGTTTTCCATGGTGACTATACGAATTTATATTCTGTCCAACAGTGTAGGAAGGTTCCTTTTTATCCACATCTTTGTACTATTTGTTATTTGTAGACTCTTTGGTGATAGCCATTCTGACCAGAATTAGGTAATACTTCATTGTAGTTTTAATTTGTATTTCTCTAATAATTAGCCATGCTGAGGATTTTTTCATGTTTCTGTTGGTCATCTGTACGTTTTCTATGATAAAGTCTTTTTAGGTCTTCTGCCCATTTTTCTGACTGGGCTGCTTTTTTGTTGTTATTGCTTTTTTATATTGAGCTGTATGAGCTGTTTGTATATTTTGGAGATTGATCCTTTATCACACAAGATGGTGGAGTAGAAGGATGTGTGCTGATCTTTTCTAAAATTACAACTCCCTGCTGAACAACCATCAACTGGATCATGTTGGATCCCACCAAAAAAAAAAACAAAAAAAAAAAACCCGTGTCCAAGGGCAAAGAAGAAGCCTCAGCAAGAAGGTAGGAGGGGTGAAATCATGTTTAGAATCAAACCCTATAGCCACCAGAGATGCTCAGAGGACTCAAACAAAACCTTGTGCATACCAGGAGATCCCACAGAAACTGTGCCAGGCCTGCCTTTGCGTGCTGGAGTGTCTCCTGCAGGTCCGGGTCAGCAGTGGCCTGCTGCAGGGGCGGGGCTCTGGGTGCAGCAGAGCTGGGCGTGGCATAAGCCCTCTTGGAGGAGGTCGCCATTAGCTGCACCATAGAGCCACCAGAACTTAGAAAGGACTGGAGGAACAGGTTCTAGGAGGGCACAAAGGAAAGCTTGTGCACCAGGACCCTGGAGGAAGGAGCAGTGACCCCATGAGAGACTGACCCAGCCTCGCCTGTGAGTGTCCAGGAGTCTCTGCTGGAGGCGTGGGTTAGCAGCGGCCTGCTGCATGGTCCGGGGCACTGAGTGCGGCAGTGCGTGAATGGGACCTTTCGAAGGAAGTCACCATTATCTTCATTACCTCCACCATAGCTCTGTGTCAGGTCACACAACAGGAGGGAACACAGCCCTGCCCATCAACAGAAAATTGGACTAAAGATTTACTGAGCATGGCCTTGCCCATTAGAACAAGACCCAGTTTTCCCCATAATCAGTCTCTCCCATCAGGAAACTTCCATAAGCCTCTTATCCTTATCCATCAGAGGGCAGACAGAATGAAAACCACAATCACAGAAAACTAATCAAACTGATCACTCAGAACACAGCCTTGTCTAACTCAATGCAACTATGAACCACGTTGTATAGGGCCACCCAAGGTGGATGGGTCATGGTGGAGAGTTCTGACAAAACGTGGTCCACTGGAAAGGGGAATGGCAAACCACTTTAGTATTCTTGCCTGGAGAACCCTATGAACAGTATGAAAAGGCAAAAAGATATGACACAGAAAGATTAACTTCCTAGGTTGGTAGGTGCCCAGTAGGCTACTGGAGACGAGTGGAGAAATAACTCCAGAAAGAATGAAGAGACGGAGCCAAAGCAAAAACAATGCCCAGTTGTGGATGTGACTGGTGTTGAAGTAAAGTATGATGATGTAAAGAACAATACTGCATAGGAACCTGGAATGTTAGGTCCATGAATCAGGGTAGATTGGAAGTGGTCAAACAAGAGATGACAAGACCACAATGACATTGACATTGACATTTTAGGAATCAGTGAACTGAAATGGACTGGAATGGGCAAATTTAAATCAGAGACAATTATATCTACTACTGTGGGCAAGAATCCCTTAGAAGAAATGGAGTAGCCCACACAGTCAGCAAAAGAGTCTGAAAAGCAGTTCTTGGGTGCAATCCCCAAATGACAGAATGATCTCTGTTTGTTTCCAAGACAAACCATTCAATATCACAGTAATCTAAGTCTATGCTCCAACAGTAATGCTGAAAAAGCTGAAGTTGAACGGCTCTATGAAGACCTACAAGACCTTCTAGAACTAACGGCCAAAATAGATGTCCTTTTCATCACAGGCAATTGGAATGCAAAAGTAGGAAGTCAAGAGATACCTGGAGTAACAGGCAAATTTGGCCTTGGAGTACAAAATGAAGCAGGGCAAAGACTAAGAGAGTTTTGCCAAGAGAATGCACTGGTCATAGCAAACACCCTCTTCCAACAACTGAAGCGATGACTCTAATATGGACATCACCAGATGGTCAATATAGAAATCAGATTGATTATATTCTTTGCAACCAAAGATGGAGACGCTCCTGTTAGCAAAAACAAGACTGGAGTGGACTGTGGCTCAGATCATGAACTCCTTATTGCTAAATTCAGACTTAAATTGAAGAAAGTAGGGAAAACCACTAGGCCATTCAGGTATGACCTAAATCAAATCCCTTATTATTATACAATGGAAATGACAAATAGATTTAAGAGATTGGATCTGGTAGACAGAATGCCTGAAGAACAATGGATGGAGGTTTGTAATGTTGTACAGGAGGTGTTGAGCAAACCATCCCCAAGAAAAAGAGATGTAAAAAGGCAAAATGGTTGTCTGAGGAGGCCTTACACACAGCTGAGAAAGAAAGAGAACCAAAAGGCAAGGGAGAAAAGGGAAGATATACTCATCTGAAAGCATAGTTTCAAAGAATAGCAAGGAGAGATAAGAAAGCCTTCCTCAGTGATCAGTGCCAAGAAATAGAGGAAAAAAATAGAATGTGAAAGACTAGAGATCTCTTCAAGAAGACTAGAGATCTTTTCAAGAAAATTAGAGATATCAAGGAAATATTTTATGCAAGGATGGGCACAATAAAAGACAGAAATGGTATGGACCTAGCAGAAGCAGCAGAGATTAAGAAGAAGTGGCAAGAATACACAGAAGAACTATACAAAAAAGACCTTCACAATCCTGATAACCACGATGGGGTGATCACTCACCTAGAGGCAGACATCCTGGAATGTGGAGTCAAGTGGGCCTTAGAAAGCATCATCATGAATGAAGGTAGTGGAGGTGATGGAATTCCAGTTGAGCTTTTTCAAATCCTGAAAGATGATGCTGCGAAAGTGCTGCACTCAATATGCCAGCAAATTCGGAAAACTCGGCAGTGGCCACAGGACTGGAAAAGGTCAGTTTTCATTCCAATCCCAAAGAAGGGCAATGCCAAAGAATGTCCAGGATACTGCACAATTGCACTCATCTTACACACTAGCAAAGTAATGCTCAAAATTCTCCAAGTCAGGCTTCAACAGTATGTGATCCGTGAACTTCCAGATGTTCAAGTTCGATTTAGAAGAGGCAGAGGAACCAGAGATCAAATTGCCAACATCTGTTGGATCATTGAAAAAGCAAGAGAGTTCCAGAAAAACATCTACTTCTGCTTTATTGACTATGCCAAAGCCTTTGACTGTGTGGATCACAATAAACTGTGGAAAATTCTGAAAGAGATGGGAATACCAGACCACCTAACCTGCCTCTTGAGAAATCTGTATGCAGGTCAGGAAGCAACAGTTAGGACTGGACATGGAACAACAGACTGGTTCCAAATAGGAAAAGGAGTNAAGCCTTTGACTGTGTGGATCACAATAAACTGTGGAAAATTCTGAAAGAGATGGGAATACCAGACCAGCTGACCTGCCTCCTAAGAAATCTGTATGCAAGTCAGGAAGCAACAGTTAGAACTGGACATGGAACAACAGACGGGTTTCAAATTGGGAAAGAAGTATGCCAAGTCTATGTATTGTCACCCTGCTTATTTAATTTATATGCAGAGTACATTATGCAAAATTTCAGGCTGGATGAAGCACAAGCTGGGATCAAGATTGCCAGGAGAAATATCAATAACCTTAGATATGCAGATGACACCACCCTTATGGCAGAAAGTGAAGAAGAACTAAAGAGCCTCTTGATGAAAGTGAAAGAGGAGAGTGAAAATGTTGGCTTAAAACTCAACATTCAGAAAACGAAGATCATGGCATCTGGTCCCATCACTTCATGGCAAATAGATGGGGAAACAGTGGAAACAGTGTCAGACTTTATCTTTTGGGCTCCAAAATCACTGCAGATGGTGATTGCAGCCATGAAATTAAAAGATGCTTGCTCGTTGGAAGAAAAGCCATGACCAACCTAAACAGCATACTAAAGAGCAGAGACATTACTTTGCCAACAAATGTCCAGTCAAAGCTACAGTTTTTCCAGTAGTCATGTATGGGTGTGAGAGTTGGACTATAAAGAAAGCTGAGTGCCGAAGAATTGATGCTTTTGAACTGTGGTGTTGGAGAAGACTCTTGAGAGTCCCTTGGACTGCAAGGAGATCCAATCAGTCCATCCTAAAGGAAATGAACTCTGAATATTCATTGGAAGGACTGATGCTGAAGCTTAAGTTCCAATACTTTGGCCACCTCATGTGAAGAATTGACTCATTTGAAAAGACCCTGATGCTGGGAAAGATTGAAGGCAGGAAGAGAAGGGGATAACAGAGGATAAGATGGTTGGATGATATCACGGACTTGATGGACATGAATTTGAGCACTCTCCCAGAGTTGGTGATGGACAGGGAGGCCTGGGTGCTGCAGTCCATGGAGTCACAAAGAGTCGGACATGACTGAGTGAATGAACTGACTGAACTCATCCTTTGTAAGGTCCTTCAATTGCAAATACTTTCTGCCATTCTGAGTGTAGTCTTTTCATTTTGTTTTTGCTTTTCTTTGTTGTACAAAAGCTTTTAAGTTGAATTAAGTCTCATTTGTTTAATTTTTAGAAGCTGCCTTTTCAAGGTGAAGACAATACAAATTATTTCTGAAAATAAAAAAGCATTGGCGTGTCTTAAAATTTCACTTGTTAAATAGTAATTAGAAATAAAGCTTAGATAGAAACATAAAGAAAAGAAAATGATAAAGAAATTAGAAACACTTGGCAAAACAATTCAGTGATAAATATGTACACCTTAGGTTGTTTGAGTACGTTTAATTAGTTAACTAAACCTTTGCTGAATCTTGGCTGAGTTATGAAAGCCATTAATTTTATATTGACAAATATGATACAAATGGATATAACTTTCATAATTCTCTCTTGCCTGCCTCTTAAGCCAGGACAATGCAGGGCGTAAAGAAATGTATGTAGAGAAATCAGCTGAGTCAGTCTATCTCCAAAAGGACTTTCATCCTGTGTTAAGGGTTTTCCACCTTCAAGAGGCCTTAGCCCCACCTGAATAATATGCTTAAACATGGGGTTTTGGACCTCACTCTCAGGAATTCTGATTCATTAGGTCTAGAGTGGCATTTTAGGATCTACAATTTTAACAGGCTTCCTAAATAATTCAGATGAAAGTTCTCTTTAGATCCTAATTTGAACAAGGCTGATATAGTTGGAGAGACCCACAACAAGGAAAAAATTACTATCTTGTGCAACAAGAACTATGACAAGGCCAGAATAAGATGTGAAAGCTTAAAAGAAGAGGCTCTTATTCTTGTTTAGAGATAATTACTATACCAATTAGTAATTTATCCTAAAGGGTAAGTAGAAATTAGTCAACATTCGGAGCCATGAGGTTAGGGTATTTCAGGCATAAAGAGATGCATGTGAATCTCGTCAGTAAAAAAGCAAAATGGCTGTCTGAGGAGGCCTTACAAATAGCTGTGAAAAGAAGAGAGGTGAAAAGCAAAGGAGAAAAGGAAAGATATAAGCCCCTGAATGCAGAGTTCCAAAGAATAGCAAGAAGAGATAAGAAAGCCTTCTTCAGCGATCAGTGCAAAGAAATAGAGGAAAATAACAGAATGGGAAAGACTAGAGATCTCTTCAAGAAAATTAGAGATACCAAGGGAACATTTCATGCAAGGATGGGCTCGATAAAGGACAGAAATGGTATGGACCTAACAGAAGCAGAAGATATTAAGAAGAGGTGGCAAGAATACACGGAAGAACTGTACAAAAAAGATCTTCATGACCCAGATAATCATGATGATGTGATCACTAATCTAGAGCCAGACATCTTGGAATGTGAAGTCAAGTGGGCCTTAGAAAGCATCACTACGAACAAAGCTAGTGGAGGTGATGGAATTCCAGTTGAGCTGTTTCAAATCCTGAAAGATGATGCTGTGAAAGTGCTGCACTCAATCTGCCAGCAAATTTGGAAAACTCAGCAGTGGCCACAGGACTGGAAAAGGTCAGTTTTCATTCCAATTCCAAAGAAAGGCAATGCTACTGAGCGAATGAACTGAACTGAACTGAACTGATAGCCTCATTGCCAGCACAAGTATGAGAAACAGCAGCTAGGTGTACTGAGACTACAGCTGTACTAACTAAAATGAGACTAAAATGAGTTGTCTTCTTTTCCTGAGTTGTGGTACTTAACTACGCAATTTAGAATTTGGAAGAGAGTTTGTACTTCAATCTGGTTTGGGTATGGTGCCTAGTAAGAGTTTAAGTTTAAAACTCAACATTCAAAAAACTAAAACCATGTCAACTGGTCCCATGACTTCATGGCAAATAGATGGGGAAAAAATGGAAACAGTGACAGACTTTATTTTCTTAGTCTCCAAAATCCCTGCGGATGGTGACTGCAGCCATGAAATTAAAAGATGCTTGCTCCTTGGAAGAAAAGCAATGACAAAACTAGACAGCACATTAAAAAGCAGAGACATCACTTTGCCAAAAATGTCTGTGGAAGTCAAAGCTATGGTTTTTCCAGTAGTCATGTTCAGATGTGACAGTTGGACCATAAAGAAGGCTGAGCACTGAAGAACTGATGCTTTTGAACTTTGGTGCTGGAAAATACTTTTAAGAATCCCTTGGACTGCAAGGAGATCAAATCAGTAAATCCTTAAGGAAATCAACCCTGAATATACATTGTAGGGACTGATGCTGAAACTGAAGCTCCAAAACTTCGGACACCTGATAAGAGCCAACTCATTAGAAAAGACCATCATGCTGGGAAAGATTGAGGGCAGGAGGAGAAGGGGCCAACAGAGGATGAGATGTTTGGATGGCATCACTGACTTAAGGAACAGGAGTTTGAGCAAGCTCCGGGAGACAGTGAAGGACAGGGAAGCCTGGTGTTCTGCAGCCCATGAGGTCACAAAGTCAGATATGACTGACTGACTGAACAACAAGAGTTTAAGTAAGTTTCTTAAAAGATGAGATCATCAGCTTACAATAGATGTTCACCTAAAGTTAATTGTAAGCATAAAATATTAAATAAAAATAATTTATGTAACAGAGTCATATAATCACTGAGTTTCATTTATTTTTGAGTGTCATAGTAGGTTAAGAGGTTTTTTCAAATAGCAGAGTAATATTCATTGATTGTTAACAGTTTTCTGGGAATATAACTTTATCCTATTCACTAGTTTAGATATCTCCATGTACTCCCAAATGATTTTAGATTTTTTTTAATAATGAACATTCCTTTATTTTCTGATACCATTACAAAACTGATTACATTAGCAACAAAATGTGTTACTTGAGTTGAAGTCAGGGGCAGTTACTCCCCAAAATGTTAAGTAAAATTGTGTACAACATCAGCAATAAAACGCTAAATTTTTCATTGTCTTTACCACGTTTGATCTTCTAAACAATTTTGTTGAGCAAGGTAAAATACTACATGTATTTTGTCTTCAGGAATGTAATGGTCTAATTATTTAAACAGATTATATTATAAACCTAAGTTTGAAGTTGTTTACAGAGTTGGCCTTTTTTCTCTCTCTCTAAATCAGTCGTCCAACAAGGATTAGAAACTCCTGATATGTTTTGGTCTATTTATTGTGAATATTTCTTAGTGTTTTCTAAATCATACATAAATATAATAAGTATGTTTTTTCATAAACATAATAAATATATGGAATTGTCAAAAACCTATACAATATAGTAAAAAGTTAGATATCAGGGATATTTTATTGAGGCTTAAATAAAGATGTGTATAAGAGACAGTAGACAAGGCTGTGGTCCTAGTGTGATTAGATTGACTAGTTTTCTGTGAGTATGGTTTCAGTATATCTGCCTATTCCAGGGACGGGGGAGCCTGGTGGGCTGCCGTCTATGGGGTCGCACGGAGTCGGACACGACTGAAGTGACTTAGCAGTAGCAGCAAGGTGGAGTCAGATAATTATTTTACATATTCTTTTTCTATTTTAACATTTTAAAATAATTTCCCCTTAAATGTTTCTTTATGTACATCATGATACGAACTGTCTCTTATACACATCTTGCTAAATCCATGGAAAAATATTTTCAGCATAATAGATTATAAAAACTGACTCTTTTAAAGTGTAATATCAGTTAATATTAAGGTTTTTTCCTTTGGAAAGCTTTTTTCTTAAAGTAAAAATACGTTGATATAGCTGACCAGGAGATTTCTATAAGCTTTAAGTAACAGTCTTAACTTCTTTAAAGTTCATTAAAATCAATGAAGAAATTTATTCACAAATGGATAGACTTGAGTTCTTATCATGTACAAGTAAACAAAGAATATGATGTAAAATTATCTGTGGTATATTCAGAAAATGTTTCTCTCCTGTCTCCATGACATTTTGGTTCAAAATATCATACTACTCACGAATGCTTACTATTTGTAAACCGCAGATTATGTTCAGAAATAAATGATGGCTATGGTTCCCAATTCTGTAAATGATTGTTAATCTTTGGTCTTACTTAGACTCAAAGAATGATCCAACAAATAGAGTGAACATGACATTTAAATCATCCAAAGATAATTCTGACAATGTTTGGGTGAAAGATTGAAATTTCCCAACATAGGCTAGTGCACTTCTCAGATTTTTCTTTTCCTTTTCTAAGAAGTGAAAGGTTTCAGAGATCAAATCTGCTGCAGCATCCACAGAAGCCAATCTATTATCAACAAGAATGTCATCGCTCAGAATCACTTTATGTCTTGTCACTTCTGACATTCTCTCTGAAGCTAACTGTAGCAACAAGCTGCAGAGCTGACATTTATGCTTTTGTATGACTGCTCATGATGAGCAGTTCTACTCAAGTCAGCTGCCAAAAATACCAAAAAAGGGATCAAAATATCTTCATTCTAACGATTAAGACAATCTAATAAATAAAATTTAGTTAGTGAAATCCATTGGGAAAAAGTATCTATAATCATAAGAATAATGCAAGTGGAGAAACCAACCTGACTTTCCTGTCACACAGATAGAAAAATCATGCAAATAAATATTTTGAATGTTAAAGAAGTTTAAAGAATATTTTCAGTCACCTTGTTACATTTGATATTATTTATTTTTGAAACTATTGAAAGGGAGGTAAAGTGTATTCTTATCCAAAAAATATTTACAGTTACTGCAGATTTTTCCTTCCTTTAAAATGAAGGTGTGTGTGTGTGTATCTGTATCTCTGACATTACTAAATATCTTGTTAACTATTGCCAAAATATGTTGTTAATGTATAAATAAGTGAAAAAATGATGTATGAAACAATATAAGAACATCTGCAGTTTACTTATTGAATTTCTCCAAATCTTTAATTTACTATATACCTGTCTCTTATACACATCTAGTGTGATTAGATTGACTAGTTTTCTGTGAGTATGGTTTCAGTATGTCTGCCCTCTGATGCCCTCTTGCACCACATATCATCTTACTTGGGTTTCTCTTACCTTGGGTGTGGGGCATCTCTTCACGGCTGCTTCAGATAAGAGTAGAATATATAATATTCTAAGTTTACTCTTAGCTATAGTTGAAACNTAACATTTTGGTGAATTTTTCCAAGGAAGAAAAGAAGCATATTAGATAGTCAACTGTAAATTTGTTTGCATAAAATAAAAACATCACTAACACAATCTCATTAGAAAAACAGTTCCATATAAAATATATCTTCACGATTCAGAAGTATATTTGCAGAGTGAAATCAAATTGCATATTATAATTTTGACTTAAATTTTGGGGAAGAATAATTTTTCCCCTGTATATTAATCCTTCCTTTTTATCCATATATTGAGCACATTTTAACTTACTCTAGTTCTTATTGAAATAACTATAATTTACAATGGAAGCAATTTTTTATTAACCTAAAATTGTACATCTCTAAAGGTAGAATTTGGGGGGATATCATGTCACTTGAGTGTAATTAAGCATTTGATTCTGGGGTTTCTCCTAAATAACTATCTAGTCTTCATCTCACATAAACAGAATTCAACTTTTTAGACAGGTCTAGCCAGCTTTCTGTTTTCTGAAAAATTATGTGAGCCTTTACAGAAAAGTGTTGTGAAAGTGCTGCACTCAATATGCCAGCAAATTTGGAAAACTCAGCAGTGGCCACAGGACTGGAAAAAGTCAGTTTTCATTCCACTCCCAAAAAAAGGCAATGCCAAAGAATGCTCAAACTACTGCACAATTGCACTCATTTCACATGCTGATAAAGTAATGCTCAATATACTCCAAGTCAGGCTTCAAGAATATGTGAACTGTGAACTTCCAGATGTTGAAGCCGGATGTAGAGAAAGGCAGAGGAACCAAAGATCAAATTGCCAACATCCACTGAATCATTGAAAAAGCAAAAGAGTTCCAGAAAAATATCTATTTCTGATTTATTGACTATGCCAAAACCTTTGACTGTCTGGATCACAACAAACTGTGGAAAATTCTGAAAGAGATGGGAATACCAGACCATCTGATCTGCCTTTTGAGAAATCTGTATGCAGGTCAGGAAATAACAGTTACAACTGGACATGAAACAGCAGACTCTTTCCAAATTGGGAAAGGAGTAAGTCAAGGCTGTATATTGTAACTCTGCTTATTTAACTTATATGCAGAGTACATCATGAGAAATGCTGGACTGAATGAGGCACAAGCTGGAATCAAGATTCCCATGGAGTCGCAAAGAGTCTGATACAACTGAGTGACTGAACTGAACTTACAGATAACTCATGTTATAAAATTATTAGTTTTGTTAAAGACAGAGTTTCTGTCAGAAAGAGAGAGAAGTCATTCTTTCTTCTTCATGAGTCATCAGACAAGTGGCACTTCAGAAGACTGTTTTTATAATTTCACATCCCATTTGGAATAATTCTTTGTCACTATAGTTATTAAGCTCTTCAATGCAAAGGAGTTAGAATATAAAGAATCTGTCATGCAGCCTTGTGAACAAAATCATCCTCAGTATTGTTTTAAAGTGATTCATTACCCTAAGATTCATATTTAAGCATTCTACGTTATGACTGCAATCAAACTGGGTAATCTAATATGCTGAAAATGTCTACCATGCCATTTGATAGAATAACATTGTCAAGTGTTATCCTCCAAACAGCGTCTGGAATTGGGCTGCACAATAGAGAAAAATGATCAACATATGGTCATAATAAACCATCTACTGTGATGGCATTAACCGTACACTGTATCATTATTCATGAGGATCCTATTTGAGGTTTTTGTTTTTTTTTTTTTACTATAAAGTTAGGGAAACGAGCTTGGAGAGATTTAGTAAATTAGGAATGTGTACAATGGTAGGAGGAAATAACACTGATCCATCTGACTCCAACATTTTACATTTGTCAGTTTTGTCAGTGTGATAAACATTTATGCACACTACCTTGAAACACTCTAGCATGCCCTTTAGAATATATTCACTTTCTGGTGTAGAAGATTTTGAAGCACAATTGTGTATCAGAATTATGTGTCTCAGTTGAACAGATAATAAGCCTAACTATCTTCATCCTGTGTGCAGTGCTGGAGCGAATTTGAGGAGATACCCCACATCCAAGGGCATAGGAGAAGCCCAAGCAAGATGGTGAAAGTGAATGTGAAGTCGCTCAGTCGTGTCCGACTCTTTGCGACCCCATGGACAGTAGCCTGCACCAGGTTCCTCTGTCCATGGGATTTTCTAGGCAAGAGTACTGGAGTGGGTTACCATTTCCTTCTCCAGGGAATCTTCCCGACCCAGGGATCGAATCCAGGTCTCCCGCATTGTAGACAGACGCTTTACCATCTGAGCCACCAGGGAAGACATGAGCAAAATGGTAGGAGTGGCTAAATGACATTTATAATCAAACCCCATACCTACAAGAGATGCTCAGAAGTCTCAAACATATGCTTGCTCCTTGGAAGAAAAGTTATGACCAACATAGCATATTAAAAAGCAGAGACATTATTTTGCCAAAAAAGGTCCATCTAGCCAAAGTTATGGTTTTTCCAGTAGTTATGTATGAATGTGAGAGTTGGAATATAAATAAAGCTGAGTGTTGAAGAATTGATGATTTTGAACTGTGGTGTTGGATAAGACTCTTGAGAGTCCCTTGAACTGCAAGGAGATCCAACCATTCCATCCTAAAGAGATCAGTCCTGAGTATTCATTGGAAAGACTGACACTGAAGCTGAAACTCCAATACTTTGGCCACCTGATGTGAAGAACTGACTCTTTGGAAAAGATCCTGATGATAGCAAAGACTGAAGGTGGGAAGAGAAAGGGATAACAGTGCATGAGATGGTTGGATGGCATCACCAACTCAATGGACATGAGTTTGAGTAAACTCCGCAAGTTGGTGATGAACAGGGAGGCATGGCTTACTGCAGTCCATGGGGTCGCAAAGAGTCAGACACTACTGAGTGACTGAACTGAACTGATTTTCGTACTAAGTGTCGTTGGTTATAGAGGGCTTAAGACATCATGTTAGACAAAGTTTTATCATTTTCAAATTTATATTCACTCTTTCTTTGTCATTGTTGTATGTGTTTGATTTGTTCTTGACTGAATAATTTGTGTACATCATGAAATATCCAAAGTATATCTATGGAATGCCTTACTTGCAGAAATTTAGTCTCTTTGTATGTTAGAAGACTTCTGAGAAAAAAATATGATGGATCACAATATTCTACTTATATATTTTATGTATTACTCATTGTAAATAATCTATAAAAGATGCAATATAGTTTATCACATGCATTTTATAATCCTTGAGTCTCAAAGAACCCTATCAGCCTTTGTGTATCATCTCCGGCTTTACTCACTACACCCTTAGATCACTGCTACTCTTTCAAAGTCAAGAAAACTCTTTCATACTTAAGGGCCCTTACACACACTGCTTCTGCAGCATAACATATTCTTTTTTTTTTTCCTGTATTTTTCATCACTATGTCACTTTCCCCAATAGTCATTCCATAGTCATCCTACATAAAGAATCTATTATAAGCACTCTTTTGTTTTCATCATTGCACTTCAACTTCTTTAATCAATATATAGGGTCATTCAGGTTTCTACTTCTTGAGTCAGTTTAAATATTATCTGTTTAAAAGAATTTGTCAAAAGATTTTAGCCACTAGTAATTAAAATAAATTTGTTTATAGTGCTCCCTTTTCTTCTTTTTACTGCTTATTGACTTCTGTGGTAAGATCTGTTTCATCTTTAATTTCAGTAATTTACATAATCTCCACTTTTTTCTTTTATCATCTAGCTAAATGTTTACCAAATTGCTGACCTTTAAAAATGTGTTTTATTGATTTTTCTTTATTTTTGTCTTTCTTATTATTTATCTTCCATTGAGTTTTCTATGGTTTTCTAATTTACTCAGGTGGAGTCCAGAGAAGACAATGGCACCCCACTCCAGTACTCTTGCCTGGAAAATCCCATGGATGGAGGACCTGGTAGGCTGCAGTCCATGGGGACACGACTGAGCGACTTCACTTTCACTTTTCACTTTCATGCATTGGAGAAGGAAATGGCAACCCACTCCAGTGTTCTTGCCTAGAGAATTCCAGGGACGGGGGAGCCTGGTGGGCTGCCGTCTATGGGGTCGCACGGAGTCGGACACGACTGAAGTGACTTAGCAGTAGCAGCAAGGTGGAGTCAGATAATTATTTTACATATTCTTTTTCTATTTTAACATTTTAAAATAATTTCCCCTTAAATGTTTCTTTATGTACATCATGATACGAATATGCCATATTTTCTGTATCAGTAAATTCAAAATATTTTCTAATTTCACTTGCATATTTTTCCTTAACCTACTGTCTATTTGGAGTAGTATGCAAGATATGTGTAGTTTCCAATACATTTTTGTGATTCTCTTTTTCTCAGTGGATAGTCTTGAATGATTTCAATAATTTTATATTTTATTTTCACCTGGTCTTTCCTGGTC
>SJYT01028717.1:49609-81796 GCA_006410635.1 Cephalophus harveyi | reverse complement strand
GATTTTATTATGGCTGATAATGTTTGAAAATAAAAATAGAATTTTCCACTATATAGCTTAATATTTTATTTACATTATTATTACTTTCAAATTATAAATTCAATTTTAGCCCTCAAAACTCCTGAGTAGTTGAGACATCACATGTCTCCTAGCAACCTTATGTTTTTAATATTGTACTTTTAATGGTAAGGCTTGAGAACTCTCATCTTTAGAGCATTCTTGTTTTTTTCCCCCCCTTTTTAATAGTTATTCCTAAATGGCCATTTATAGAATGGCTACCATATTCTAAGTACTTTGATAAACTCAGCAAAATGTTGAAGGATTTGTTCTCTGTTTTTAGAAACTTTGAACAAATTAGGTGTTTATTATCTGGAATGTAATGATGATTTAGAAGTGAAGGGTATGGCTTCTAGGGACAATTATCATAACCATGAATATTTTTAAAATTTCCCCCATTATGAAAGTCGTCATCCATGATAAGTCATTTATCAGTAAAATTAAAATTTGAAGTTGAGATAAGTACAAAAAATGGTTGAACAATCTGAGAAACAGTACTTGAAGTGAAAATATTTTTCTTTTAAATTGTCACTCTGTGTGTGTATCTGTTTGTGTTTCTGTCTATAAAACAGCAGAAAATACTGGTTAATACACAGGTTTAAAAATGCCAAATTAGGAAGGAGAGGGGAAATACGTAGATAGGAAATCAAATACATGTAAAGCATGGAGTTTATGAGCTTAAAGAAAGGACGGGATTGTTATGTACACTTGGTAATTTGACAATTTGATTAATATATAATATTCCTTAATATTCCTTGTAATTTTAATTGTGTTGAAGTATACTCTGTATGATACAAATATTGATACTCTGACTTTTTTTTTTACTGTTTACACAATGTGCATTTTTGCATTTTGTTTCCTTGTTAGTTAATCTATAACTTGATACTTAAAACCTTTTCTGTAAGGAACTAGATTCTTTTTTTTAAACATTCAGCTTGACATTCTCTACCTCTTAACAGTTAAATTTAGCTACCTATATACCTGTCACTATAATTGACATTAGAAATACCATCTTCTTAGTTTTTCTTTTCTCACCCCCTACACATTTTTTTTTTTTTGGTTAATGTTAGATTTACTAATGGCTTAATATTTAACCCTATTTATTTTGAATTGCTTACTCTAGGTTTTGCAATATATCTATGCAATATAAAATAGTCTTATCAAAGAAATATGATAGCACTTAATTAGAATAGAAAACATTGGACTAACAATTTCTCCCCACATCCTCACACATGCTTTAACCTCCAAGTTACATTCCTAAAATACATATTTTTACTATTTTGTTTAAGATAGTGCATTACCTTTAAAAATATCAGAAATAAAATGGTTCATATGTATTTACTTCCATTTTCAGCATTCAATATCTAATTATAATATATTAATCTATTATAATTTTCCTTCTGTCTTAAAAATAAGACTTTCTGTCTTATTTTTTCCCCCTGCAAGTGTGCTGGCAATAGATTTTTCTAGTTTTTGTGCTTTTAAAAAATACACATATATTACCATGTTTTTTTAAAGATACTTTAGAGTAATGTGTAAGTCTGGGTTTATAATTTGTACTTTCAGTATGTGAAAGAAGACACCCCATTGTTGTCTGGCTGTGGAAACATCATGTAAAAAGTCTGTTGTATTCTTAGATCTGTTTCTCTGTTCATACTTATTTTTCACTGTTTCTTCCCCTCATAGTTGGTTTTTAGCAAACAAAGACTATTGACTATAATGATTTGACCATAATGCATTCTTTTAAAATTATATTCATTGTTTAATGTTCTCTGAGACTTTTCTGTGTGTTGCTGTCATGCATTAAATGTGGAACCTTACTGAACAACCTTTTTTCAAGTAATTTTTCTACACCTGTTTGCCTTCCTTGTCTATTTTTTAAATTAATTTTTTATTGGGGTATAGTTGCTTTACAATGATGTGTTAGTTTCTACTGTACAGCAAAGTGAATCAACTATACATATGCATGCATTCTTTCTTTTTTATATTTCTTTCCCATTTAGGTCATCACAGAGCATTGAAGAGAGTTCCCTATGCTATACAGTAGGTTCCCATTAGTTACCTGTTTTATGTTCTTGTTGTTCAGTTGCTAAGTCATGTCTGACTCATGGTAATTCCATGGGGCACCATGCCAGGCTCCCCTGTCCTTCACTATTTCCCAGAGTTTGCTCAGATTCATGTCCACTAAGTTGATGATGTTATCTAACCATTTCACCCTCTGTTGTCCCCTTCTCCTTTTGCCTTCAATACTTCCCAGAATCAGGGTCTTTTCCAATGTGTTGGCCCTTTGCATCAGGTGGTCAAATCATTGGAGCTTCAACTTCAGTACCAGTCTTCCAATGAATATTCAGGGTGGATTTCCATTAGGATTCATAGGTTTGCTCTCCTTGAGGTTCTAGGAACTCTCAAGAGTCTTCAGCTTCACAATTCAAAAACATCAATTCTTTTCATATCTGTAGATGACTGCTAGAAAAATCAGCTTTGATACATAATATCAATAGCCTTTCTTTTATATTTGGCATAATATGTGTAATATTGTCACACAGGTTTTGGATTGTTTGTTCTCATCTGCACACTGTTTTGTATCTTGGTTTTTATGTTCAGTAATTATCATTGGCCTATCAAAGTCTATTGATTATTTTTTTATTTACTCTGAAGATTTTGGCAAACTTTTAAGCCTGTTGATAAATCATTTGAAGGGATATTTTATGTGTGCCATGCTTTGTAAATATACATTATGTAACAGATTATGTATGCTATAGCATTCATATTTAACCCCTTTTAATATTTTCAATGCGGCTTTTCAGGTGGCACCAGTAGTAATAGTTCACCAGAATTTCCTGTCTGTCCATACCTGTTTCCAAGTTTTTCATCAGATTCTCTTATATCTTGACCATACCTGCATAGATAAGTATTTCTCATATATCTCAGTGTCAGATCATCTCTGCTGCTACCTTGTGATTCACGTAGGATCTGAAGTCTCAAAGGGCATTTTTCTGTCTTTGTGCACTGATCCCTTTCCAAGAAGCACACTGTTTCTTATATTTATAACCTCTGAATTCTTTTCAGCTCAGTCTCAGGAAATCTCTGTGTGCCTGGACTGAGAGTGGGCTTTATGAGTTTTTTCCCACATTCTCCAGAACCCTGGGGTGTTAAATTTCCCTCATGTCTATGGAGGTCTTTTGTGGGGTTGAGTGTCCTGCTCCCCACCTGCTCCCTCATGATCGCAGACTTCTGATTTGTGTTAGTACAGGATCTTTAGTCTAACGGGTGTTCCTTGCCTCTCTCACTGGCATGGGTGGCTTTCTCTTCAATCTTCTCCCAGAGAATCTTTGCCTTGTCCCTCCCCTGGTGGTAATTGTCTTATTTGCTTGTCATTTGCTCTAAGACTTGCTGTTGTGAACTTGAAAAATATTCACAACCTAAAAGTTGAGAGTTATGTTTTGTTCAGTGGGAATTTTTATAAATTCAAGCCCAAGAGACAGCATCTCAAGTAACCCTAAGAGAACTTCTCTGAGGAGGTGAGAAGGGAACCAGGATACATAAGGGTTTTGCAACAAAGGGAAGCAGTTTGAACATCAAAAGATTATTGTTAATTAAATAAAAGCAGATATGTCAAGTAAAGGAGTTTAGTACTTTCCTCTATATGGTAAGATGCAAGAGTCTGAGCTCACTGAAATCATTCCTTTGATGTGCACCTCAGCTATCTGGGGCTAGTAGCCTGTATTTTCACATCTTGAGTTTCCTCAGGGCTCACCAGCTCACATTGGTGGGTTATAATTTCTGATGACTGTGACATTCTTTGTTTACTAATATTGCAGAAAATATTCAATTTCTCATGATGGGTCAGGGGTCTTTTATTCCCCTTCTCCGAGAGCAGATGGCTTTTGCTTTTACCCCTCTCTCAGCAGACCTGAGAATTTGTCAGGGATCCAGAACTGGCATATTCCTTGCTGCTCAAAAATAATTATGGCTTCACCATTGAATGAGTGTAGAGTATGGGGAGCAGACAGAGTTTTGTTTCATTTTACCATAAGGCAGGGCTTACCTAGGTCTCCTGCACGTTTCTTTACCTTAGAGTCAGGTCAAGTCCTGTGGAAATAGTTCTGAGTCAAAGAGGGTTCCATGTGTGTCTGTGATTCTGCTGTTCCATCCGTCACTGTCATCCACACTTGGGTTGTAACAATATGTACAACTTGTCTTCTTCTTTGCTTTCATGGCAAAGTGCTGTACCACACTTATGGAAGTAAAATGATTCATTGTTCCAGGCAAACTGGGAGGAGCTTGTCCTACTGTGGAATTTAGTTAGAACAGTTTCTGTACGATCACCCTTCCTTACTCTCAGTTGACTGAAGTTCCTCTTGACCCTCAAACTTGGAACATGACATATTGAACAGAATTCAGAGTTTAATGCTGTATAATTTTCACAGTTCCTAAAATTAAGCCTAATATTTCACCTAGTATTCAAGAGAATAAAAATATTTTCTTATGTTTAAACTATGTTGGATTCTGCAGAGGAATTATCGGTATATAAGTCTTTTTGGTGGCAACTTCCAGAGAGATTGTTCAAGGGTAATTTGACTGTAACACTTACATAACCTGCTGACTTTCTCATGTGATCCTTGCACAAGTGACAAATACACTGTATAACCTGTATTAACCTGCATTTTTTGAAAGTCTGACCTAAACAAAGTCCAGAATTATATTCACATATATTCACATAGGTTCACAGAACAATGCTTTTTCTCTAAGTGAAACATTGAAAATGAAACAAAAATTCAAGACTTACTTCAGTACTTTATTTTTTCTCTGACCTTGAAGAGGTAATTTAATTCCAATTTTCTTTTCATGTAAATATTAGGGTGCTCCATCTCTCTTTAAGAAATCATGTCAATTATGTAGGCAATGGGTTAGATCCTTCCAGGTGTATAAATGACTCCCTGAGTGTAAATTACATTGTACTAACTGCATTAAGCCACCAGTGCCTGAAATTCAGTGAATTACTGCTCTACTGCACTAAATGCTCCCCTAATGACTTGAAAGAGTCAATGTACTTGCAGAAATATTCAGCTCTAATGTTATGGATTTTGTAGTTCTCTTTGTAAAACTTTAAGAGAGGCTCATTACCTATATGTGGCATGTTTTCTCACTACTAGTCGAAAAACAAACCTGACAGGAAGCTTGAAAACTAATTAGGTTTTTTAATACACCCACTGCTTTTAATTTATGAGATGTACTTTAAAGGGAATTAAAAAAGATGCAAGTTAAGAATACTATTTAAATTCATCATGTTAAGAAGAATTCCTAAAGCATAAAGCAAAGGGTGTCCCAAAACACTTGCTAGAATAATACCTGTCAAAACATTCACTAATTAGTAAGCTCTAAGAACAGTTCATAGTGAGTGAATGTAGTTTTCCATATTTTCAAGTTGAGTACATTTCCAAGGCTTGAAACATCACTCTGTGTTCTCACTGAATAACATTTTCCTGAGACTTTTATTTGTACTGAAATGTGTTACAATTTTTGATAAGTATGCCTATATAACTAGCTATTCAATAGTATTTTTTTATTTTATTATAAGAGTGTATTGGTGTTATAATATCTATGTTAATCAATTTTTGGATCTGTTGATGTAACTAAAGATATGGTAACCTAAATGTAATTTATTGTGTTCTTTATCAAAGTTACAACTGCAATAACATAGCAGCAATTTTTTAAAATATCCACACATTTTAAATTTCTTGAATATACTATTTTGCCTTCAGGTCCTCCTACTTCACATATAAGAGCATCAGAGATTGTTTTCTTAACTCATTTTCCTCTTTATGATTTTTCTATTCTTGTGACATCATCTTCACCTCTGATCAATTACTTTGCAAGGCAAAATATCTCTTCCATAGCCCTATAAATGTCAAAAAAATACATTTGTACAGATATCCTTTTCATAATCAAATGATAAAAATAAAAATAAATCTTGACTGCCAAGTCATCTTGAGCTCTGACCATATCTCTTGGATGTCTGTCTTCCAGTTATATTTTACTTTTCCAAATGTAATCTGTTCTATAATCTTAGTAAAATATTTTCATAAGAAAACATGTTATTTAAGATTTCTTATTTCAAAGAAACTCAGTAGGTGTTTCTGGCTCCCTTTGAAAATAAACAACTGTAAAAGATGTGTGGAAGGAATGATTGTGACATACAAGAAGTGGTGGAGAAAACTGAAAAGAAAATCCACAAAACTTAAATGTATGAAGACTTGCTTTTATGTTTTTTGCTATGTTTTTATGTTATGCTTATGTATAAATGTTATGATGGAAACACATTTATGTTGTTTCTACTATAACTATCATAATAAAAAAGTACATTTTGCATCATTGTTTATAATTTATTTCACTACACTTTTAGATATGGATGGATATACAATTTTTGTCTACAAATCCAGATTCACCTCTTACACTGACATCCAAAACTGGAAATTAGCTTTATTTAAAATGGATCACTAACAAAGTTCTACTATTTATCACAGGGAACTTTGCTCAATGTTATGTGGCTGTCTCGATAGAAGGGTAGTTTGGGAAAGAGTGGATGAATGTGTATATATGGCTGAATCCCTTTGCTGTCTTATTATAGTATTGTTCTCTATACTCTGATATAAAATTTTTAAAAATTAAAAATAAATAGAAAAACAAAAAAAACTATAACTCTGGAAACTACATTACCCATACATTTTTGCCAGTTTAATTCTTACTGTAGTTAGGAGTCACTATTAGAAAACTGGAAGTTAGGTGTCAAGGGAAATGACACATTTCCTTTTCTATCCGTATGATCTTGCCAGCATTATCAGAATGGGAAGTTTCTCAATACCAGCAAGTTGACCTAGAGGCTTGAAACATATCCATGTAGTCTCTTAAAATGACACTTCCTCTGATGTCTGAGCATTCACAGAACTGCTTATAGTTCTGAGTTATGGAGCTTTTCAGTTCAGTTCAGTTCAGTCGCTCAGTCATGTCCAGCTCTTTGCGACCCCATAAATTGCAGCACGCCAGGCCTCCCTGTCCATCACCAACTCCTGGAGTTCACTCAAACTCATGTGCATTGAGTCAGTGATGTCATTCAGCCATCTCATCCTTTGTCATCCCCTTCTCCTCCTGCCCCCAATCTCTCCCAGTAAAAGGGTCTTTTGCAATGAGTCAACTCTTCGCATGAGGTGGCCAAAGTGTTAGAGTTTCAGCTTTAGCATCAGTCCTTCCAATTAACACCCAGGACTGGTTTCCTTTAGGATGGACTGGTTGGATCTCCTTGCAGTCCAAGGGACTCTCAAGAGTCCTCTCCAACACCACAGTTCAAAAGCATCAATTCTTCAGTGCTCAGCTTTCTTCACAGTCCAACTTTCACATCCATACATGACCACAGGAAAAACCATAGCCTTGACTAGATGGACCTTTGTTGGCAAAGTAATGTCTCTGCTTTTTAATATGCTATCTAGGTTGGTCATAACTTGATCTCTTGTTTTCCATGAATAGATCTGACCACCAACATTTGGAGTGCCATATCAGCTTAAGACCAGCTCTGGTAGCTAGCAGAGTATCTGGGACAAACCCCTATGCTCTTCTTGTATCATAGGGTAAGAAACAGTGGCCATGTGAATCTCCTACCCAACATGGCTTCATGCACCAAAGCTTGTACAATGTGAATATTAATTTCTCCAGGTGTTCTGGAAGCCCATCCTGCGCAGAAACACTCTCACTGCCATGCACATACCACATAGATCCCAGGTTGCATGACACTGTATGCAAGATGCCTGAATATGTTGAGTCCTAGGAGAGGTGACTCCTGTCCTCCAACCCTTGAGTTCTCCACAAGTTAAGGAGAGACATGGAATCCAGTAAGAGTCCAATATACATACATGTCACTGATGCTAAAGCTGCCTGGAGGAGGCAGCTTAGTCCTGAGAACAAAAGGGCTTGTACCCAAGACCTCCATCCTCCTCTCCCTTGGCAGACATGATTCAAAGAAGGAAAGCCTGACTGGGATGACTGAAAGGGGAGCTGGCAACAGGTTGTCATCTCCATCTGTCATTTTTGCTCAGAAAGGATTGGGACATGGTTGTTTGGAGTCGAGGGAGGAGAGGGGATATGTGTATGTGAGGAGGGTGGGATCACACCAAAGAGGGATGGAGAGAAGCTGGCCAAGCTTCCACCCAACCTCACTGGGCCTTTCTTTGTCTCCCTACAGGTGTCCCATCAGGTCCCCGCAATGTCATCTCCATCGTCAATGAGACATCCATCATTCTGGAGTGGCACCCTCCTCGGGAGACGGGTGGGCGGGATGACGTGACCTACAACATCATCTGTAAGAAGTGCCGGGCAGACCGCCGGAGCTGCTCCCGCTGTGACGACAACGTGGAGTTCGTGCCCAGGCAGCTGGGCCTGACCGAGTGTCGCGTCTCCATCAGCAGCCTGTGGGCCCATACCCCGTATACCTTTGACATCCAGGCTGTCAATGGGGTCTCCAGCAAGAGTCCCTTTCCCCCTCAGCACGTCTCTGTCAACATCACCACAAACCAAGCTGGTGAGTCTGGAGGTGTCTGTGCCCCTTTTGTCTGTGGTGCTGACACGTTGTCACCTCTGTGCAGGAACAAAGCTGCAGCCACATCCAACCCGTTCGTCTGCCCCCAGGCCTCCTCCCAGCAGTGAAGGTATCAGGTGATGGGCATTTGAGACCATGGAGAGGTAGGGTTTCACCTCTGAGCATGAGCTGGATTCTGAGGGATTTTCCTGTGCCCGGGACAAAAGCAAAGATGTATATTCAGGCTAGCACAGGACCCGGTGCTCTGCACATTCAGCTAGGGCTCAAGGACCATCCTTGGAAAGATGGATGGACAGATGGACAGATGGATGGATGGGTAGGTGGCTGGATGGGCAGAAGCACTGTACGATCTTGAGAACACCAGTGTTGCTTTCTTAGAAAACCCAGTGAAAGCAACTTCCCAGAAATCTTGTCAGTATTGCCTTCATAGATTATTTTTCAATTAAACCCATGTAATTCAAGAGTGCACTCTCCTTTACAGCATGCTCAAATGCTGTCTCTTATACACATCTTGAGGATATTCAGTCATTTTTATAAACCCAAATGCTTACATATATAAAATACTTCATCTTCTTGAATAGCTTGTGGAAACTAGAGGGAAAAATGCACTCTAATTTACTGTTTTACATTCTAGAGATTAAAGTTTTAAGTGATTGTCATAAATTATTAAATTATTCTGTTTATAATATGAATGTATTGGAATAAAAACTAGTTTTGAGAACCCTCAGTGTACCTACTGGTACCATTCACAATTTATTTGAAGGCATGATAATTAGAACCAAAGAGAGAAAGAATAGTGAATGTCCACCCTCTGTACCAACTCCTGCCAACAGAGATATCAGAGATTCATCTATGTATAATTATTCTCTCTTATTTCAAATAGAATAATTGTGTATTATCATTTTTAGCCTTCAGTGTTTATTCCTTCTATTCCATCATTAATGCTTTAGTCATTGTTTTTTGAAATATCCTAAAGAAAAAAATAGTTTATTCATGCTCTTCACATCATTGAATTTTTTCAATATATCTAAGAGTAGTTTCTATTTTGGATGAATATACTATTTCAGAATAGTTTTAGAATTATAGAGATGTTTTGAAAATAGTACTGAGAATGATCATATACCATGACACCCATTTCTTTTCTATTAATAGAAGGAAAATCATAATGATAAGTTTTCACAATTAATTAAGTAATATTTATATATTGTCTTTGGCTAAAAATTCATAGTTTATTCTTCTTTGCTTTTTGCTTAATGTTCACTTTCCTGCTATTAGATCCCAACCAGGATTCATGCTTTAGTTGTCATGCTTCTTGAGAATCCCCTTGGCTGTGCCAGTTTCTTAGACTTCCCTTGCTTTTGATGATTTTGACTGACTTGTCCCTGAATAATACAAGATATTTAAGATCTTTTAGCCATGTATTTTGTTGGATTCTACTTTATTGGAATTAGTCTGATTATTTTAAGTGACTAGAATGGAGTTATGGATTTTGGAGAGAAAGATCAGAAAGATGAAGTATCATTTTCATTAAAACATATTAAGAGAATGTCTTATCACTATTGATCTTAACTGTGATCACTTGGCTAGATTTCTCCACTATATATTTACCACTAACTCCTCTAAACATTTTACTCCTTGGAAGAAAGTCATTATGCACAATCCACAATATGGAGTAGAAATTTCTGTGCAGAGAATCTATGTGAACTAAAGCTTTTCAGCTTTTCATCGAGCATACTGTTAGCTGTAGTTTTGTTCTAAACAAGCCTTTATTCTGTTCAGCTATGTTTCCTCTATACCCACTTTGTTGACAATATTCAGAGAATTGGATAAATTGAAAATATACTTATGTTTAATTTTGACAAAAAATTTTTTTCTTCATCTCTTGAAATAATCATGAGTTTTATTCTTTAGTTTGTTAGTATTTAGTCACATCAATTGATTTAAAGGTATTGAACCACCATTGAATTCTTTGAATAAATTCCTCCTGATCAGGATGTATAAACATTTTTATGTATTGTTTAATTTAGTTTGCTAATATTCCTTAAGAATTTTTGTTTGTGTTCATCAGGGATAATGGTCTGCAATTTTCTTTTGTATGTGTGTTCATTTTGTCTGGTTTTAGTGTCAGGGTAATGCTGACCTTTTTTGTAAATGTTTCCACCTCTTCAGTTTGGGGAATGGTTTAAGAAGGGTAGGTATTAACTCTTCTCTAAATGTTTGACAAAATTCTTGTGTATAGCCATCTGGTCCTAAACTTCTACTTGTTGGGAGTTTTTTGATTAGTGATTCGATTTCATTACTAGTCATTGATCTGTTTAGTCTTTTCTATTTCACATGATCAGTCTTGGAAAGGTGTATGTTTCTAGGAATTAATCTATTTTGTTCAGTTTGTTGGCAAATAACCACTTGTAATATTTTTTATGGTTGTATTTCTGTGTTATTAGTTGTAATTTATTTTCTTTCATTTCAATTTTATTTATTTGTGCCCTTATTCTTTTTGCTCTTGATAAGCCTTATAAAAAGTTTATCAGTTTTATATATCTTTTCAAAACATCAGCAACAGAGGGAGGCTTTCTCCATTCTTCTGTTCTCTCAGATTTATTGATCTTTTATATTTTTTGTGGGGTGTGTGACTATTTCATTTATTTCCATTAAGGATCACTCTTTATGCAACAGATTTTTATCAGTTTTGAAAAGACATAGTGCCATGAATCCACCATAATATATCACACTGAATATTCTCAACAGCTGTTTCAATTATTTCAGCATTAAATTTAGCATTGGTTATTCAGCTGAACTGATGATCTTGGATGTCCTCTGTTTTTATTTTCCCCACTGTTCTTATCTTTACATTACAGTTTGGGCAGTATTTACTGGTCTATCTTCTGGTTCACTTATATTTTCTTAGTTGTGTCAAGTCTACTGATGAATCCATCAAAGACATTTCTCATTTCTTTTAATATTTTTATTATTATTTCTAGCTCTCCATGTTGATAACTTCATAGATATTTCATCTCCCTGCTTTGATTTCTCCTCTCTCCTTATATGACCTCTACTTTTTCAATAGAGCTCTTCACATATTAACCATAGCTGTTTTAAATTCTTTAACTGATAATTCCAATATAAATGCTATTGCTAAATTTGGCCCTGATGGTGTTTTGTTTCCTCAGACTATGTTTTATTTGTTTGACCATGGTCACCCTTTATAATTTTTCTATTGAAATTCGACGTGTTATTTCAGATTATAAGAGCTGAGACAAAAGGGCCTTTAGTGTAGAAGTTTTTGTTAATCTGCCTAGGAGTTGTGCTTTGTTTAATACTGTTGCAGTTATGGTTGCCTACACTTTCCAATTCCTCTGATATCCTTTATTTCCTGTCTTCTGTCTTGACACTGGGCTTCCCTAAGTATTTCTCCTTAAGATCTGTCTTTGTGTTGCAGCACTTTCATCCATAGTCCACATTTGTTATAGCAAAGTTTTTTTCACAGAACAGTAAGGTTTGAATGTGCTTTATAATCTTCCAATGAAATCTAAGTCCCTTATTGAGTCTAAGTACTGGGACTATAATCTTCACAAGATTTTAGTTAAAAAAAAAAAAAAAAAACACTTCACAAGTGTTTTTCTATTAATATATTTTTTCTCTTTCTCTTCCACCCTTCCCTAGTTTCAGTGTTCACAATCTGTTTTCTTTCAGCATCAGCCTCTTGTTTTCCCTGTATTTCTCCTTCATGTCACCATTTGTAAGGGACAACAGCAAGGCTAGAGGGAATTACAGTGGAAGAAATGTTTCCCTACTGAGGCTAAAGTCTGTGGCAAACATTTTTTTGGGAAAGCAAGACTTTGTTATGAGCAATATATGAGCATATTTCATAATGCTTACGATTACCTTCCTCTGCTAAAGAGGAATAATATTAGAGAATCATGTGGAAACACATCTACTGATGATTTTTTTTCAGATATTCTATTTATTCAGTTAAAATGTGAAATTATACCACACTTTTTTTGGTCAAAGCAGAAATAAATAAGAGAGGAGTATGGAATAGCATACTCTTTGGAGCAGTTTGTGGACTCAATAAACACTGTAAGGGGAGACAGTGATTAATCATCAACTTAAAGCTAAACAAGAAAACCAGAGATTTTCTTTAGTATCATTTTAAGTGAGCAACATATTAAGTGATTCTCATCATTAGCAGAGAGTAGGAAATTCTGCAGGATCCAGGATCAAAGACAAGGATTAATTAAGTGTAGATGAGCTTCTAGTAAATTTTAATTCCAAATTTAACAAGTCTGCAATGTCAAATCCAAGGTATGACTGAAAAAGAACATAATCCTGATATATGGGATGAGAATCATATGGTTGGACTTGGAAATTTTAAACTTAAGATTTCCTTCAAATATTCCTTTGTCTACAGAAACGTCCCTTTCTTTCTGTTGAAGGCTAGTCCTTTTGGTTTGAAACTGTATAAGGAATCTCTACTTTGATCATTAATAGGTACTCCTCTGCTCTCTTGCTTCATCCGAAATTTGTTCCTGCCACTTTCATCAGTGGAGGCAGCATATTCTACACTCCCCTGACTATTTACCAAGTGACACAGAAAGGTATAGATTTTGAGAAGAGTCAAGAATTTTAAAACAGTCTACTGTAGGTAGATTTGCAGTATAATCAGCCTTACTAATTGGGCTATGTTTCCCACAGTTCTAAAGATTAATGATATCTTAATGGTACAGAATATGATGAGACATTTATGCCAAGCCCCTCAGCTTACTAGAGGACTAGAAATAGGCCTTGATGAGAATTGCTTGAAAAGTGAAAGTGTTAGTCGCTCAGTTGTGTCCAGTTTGTGACCCTATAGACTGTAGCACTCTGTCCATGGGATTGTTCAGGCAAAAATACTGGAATGGGTAGTCATTTCCTTCTCCAGGGGATCTTCCTGACCCAAGGATCAAACCCAGGTCTCCTGCCTTGCAGACAGATTCTTCACCATCTGAGCTACCATTAGCTTTGTTGGTCCTATTCAGTCTTGGTAGAAAGGAAGCATTTGACTTTAAGATACTAAGTAATTGTGCAGTTCAAACTGTTCATCAAGGGTTGATTTTACTCTGACTCACCAAGTTGTGAGTCAGAGCAAAATTTAGAAGTGGTACTTCCTGGGTAACAACACACAAGTAGACACAGTGACACCTATGTCCCTAGAACAGCCAGCCTCATTGTTACTTCTCCCTTAGCTTTGTCTTTGTCCACACAGGGTGTCTCAAAAGAGACATGTCAGAGACCAAACAAAGATACAGAGGCTAATATGTGATGTGTCAACTTAATATGTGGGTACAAGCTAGGAAGTAACACTGGCTTATATCAGAAAGTATCCCTAAAAGAAATTGTCATACTAAGCAGAATTTTGAGCAGTGCATCTGATTGCTCACCTTGTTTGGAAATAAAAGTTCTTGAGTGAAAATGTATGTTCAGATTTGGAAGCAGTGAGGAATAGCATTGTTGGTTGGTTAGGGGTCTGGAACAGTAAAGACTGGGAGGTCAGTGAATATATATAATGTGTGTCATTGTATGAAATGCAGTGTATGATTTATGCTGAAATTTTTTTAAGTTATATGACCAAGAGTACTATAATGCCAACTGACAAACAGGTTGAACCTGTTTTAGATGTTCAATGTTTTAGATGTGGAAATAGGAAATGATAGAATCAATCTGAGCTCAACAGACTAATGGGAATAAAACTTTCAAATTCAGCATGGGGGAGCATTTTATATATTCCAAATCATGGAAATGAACTCATTTGACTAAATATTATCCCCAATACAGTCAACCCTTGGTATTCAGTTCTACCTAGAAAGCAAAAATAAGTATCACTTCTGATACTTATTTTCATTTTAGAACACATTAAAATGCAAATGCAGCACAGCAAAAATAAGAGGACAACATAATTTAAATACTATTTGATTGAAAAGACAGATAACCTTCAAAAGAAAGAAAATCCAATTATCATTAAATTGTTCATTAATCATTGTAAGAGATAGAAGTGAGCTACTGAGAAAAAATGACATTCTATCTTATATATATGGACTATCCATTCAAGCATAATAAAAAGTATTTTTTCAGGCATGTCTAAAGCCAAATGTTTTACATTTTAAAAACCTACTGAAAGATTGATTGAAGGATTTACTTCTTTAAAACACACATGGACATAGACACATACATAAGGAAAGGCATGGTATATAAGGAGCAATTTAATTACAAAAACTGAAAAAAAATTATGTTGAAAATTTTATTAACATTTTTAAAACATTGAAACAATATGTTATTGAACTAAATCAGGATATGTAGCATATGAATGTTTGGTGAGTAAATAAGACACTTTAGGCAATATGGTGTAATACACTCTAGGGACCTAACCCTAGTTAGGAATGTATACACGTTGCCAGTTACTAAAGTCTCTTCTGTTCTGGCTTGTAACATCATGGATTGGTTTTATCTTCTTTGAAATTTCTATGAAAGGAATCGAAGAGTATTAGTATTTTCTGTTGAATCCTATTGCTCTATATTTGTACCATTGATTCATGTTGTTATACATAATAGAACTTTAGGCTTAATTTCATCATTGTATACAATTCCATTGTATGAACCCTCAGTGTTGTTCTTCTGAGCAATATATTATTTTTTCCTTCATTTCTTAAGGATATTATTGTACAGTGTTGAATTCTGGGATAACTCCCCTCTCCCACTAAGACTTTTAAGATTTTATTCAGTGTTTTCTTGTTCACATAGTTTCTGGTGATTTTATTTATTCATCTATTTTAACTTTCATTTCTTTTCTGATAGATTCCTTTTTTGTATTTAGTTTTGGTTTCAGCAATCAGTAGGAAATGACTGTTTTCTTAGTTTATTCTAATCATTCATCCTCTTTGCTATTCTCTGACTATTTTAGACCTGTGATTTTATGTTTCTTTTAGTTCTGGAAATTTTATTTGTTATGTATTTCAATATTTATTCTATTATGTATTTTTATATATAGAATCTACTTATGGATTCCAATTATGTGTTACAAAAAAAAAATCTTAAAGCATTTTATGTGAACCCATAGATCTTAGATGCTATGTTGTATGTTTTTTCTTTATTTTTTTCAAGTTTGTGTGTGTGTGTGTGTGTATGTGTATGTGCTTTAGTTCCAGGGATTTTTACTGATATATTTTTACATTCACTGAATCATTATTGCTGAACTTGGCCCTCTCTGGAATAAAGAAGTCAGTAGCAGTGTGGATGGGATGTAGGAAGTGTTTCTATTTTTTTAACCACTGTTATGAATTTTAATGTCAGAACTGATGACACATGGAATATGTCTTTTGCTTGTTTCCAAAACATTCCAAAACAAAACAAGCAAATAGAGACAATATTCCATTAGTGATATAGCAAAACTGATGAAAGATTTTATAACCGAGCTGTTACAACTTTAATGAGAATGGTCTTAAGATATTTTTTATATGTTATTAGACCTGGGATACAAAACCATTGACTTGAATTACAATTTTAAACCTGAATAATAGTATTAATAATAAAAAAAATTATGTCCAGTGGGCTTCAACTTCTCATATCTTTTGTTTTACAGATTATTATGGTCTTTTAGATCTAATTTAAAATATAAATAAAACTATGCTGCTGTATGGATTTTTCCTAACACTTTGCTTTTAAAGATTCTTAATAGTTAATCTCATATTTTTTCATATGACTGACCACTTTGATAATGAGAAACAATTTTTATGACCTTAAAATAGTTCTCATTTACATTAAAAAGCATGACTTCCAAGTGTCCTAAGGTAATTGAAGCCCACTAATCCCCATCTTTTCATGCATCATACAAAAATTAAGAACATATATATGTATATAAATACACAGATATTTTAAATTAAATTACTCTTTTCAGCAGGTTTAGATTTACAGGCAAAAAATGAGCAGACAAATACAGAGCTCCCATATGCCCTTTCTCACCCACCCCATTCCCCTGTTTTTAACATCCTTCACCAATAGTTCACAGTATGATTCACTCTTTGTATTGAGCAGTCTACAGTTTTTGACATATGTACAATGACATGTAGCTACCGTTACAGTGTCATATGGGTAGTTTTATTGCCCTAAAAATCTGTATCTCATCTGTTCATCACTCCCTTCCCCTGAAGCCCTAGCAATTCTGATTGTTTTACTTTTTCCAAGTTTTCCCTTTTCCAGAATGTCATATGATTGGAATTATCTAGTATATAGCTTTTTCAGGTTGGCTTCTTTAACAATAGGCATTTAAGGTCGCCTCATGTATTTTCAAATGATAGCTTGTTTTTTATCACTGAATAATACTTTATTATATGAATATACTAAAATATTTTTATTCATTCACCTATTGAAGACCATCTGCGTTGTCTCTATGTTTTGACAACTATGGTCAAAGCTTTTCTAAAAATTTGCATGGAGATTTGGTGTGAACACAAATTTTCAATTCATGTGGAGAAATTCTAAAAATTATGACTGCTAGAATATCTCATAAAAGTATATTTTCTATTTCTCACCAATGAAAAGGTGTAGGAAAATGAATAACCCAGCAACAGTGGATAACTCTAGTGCCCCAATTAAACTTTATAAATAACTATCACAAAAAGGAACCAGAAGAAATGATCCATTCTTAGTTTAGTGTAAAAATAACTTGAAATATTTTATCCAACAAAATGAAATAAATATATCAGTGACTACTGGTGTCATACCTAAAGGACTCAAAAGTCATGGTATTTGATTATCAGCAAGAATAACTAATAGGATTCCCTGGTGGCTCAGATGGTAAAGAATCCACCTGCAATGCATGATTCCTGGATTAAGAATATCCCTTGAAGGAAGACATGGAAACCCACTCCAGGATTCTTACTTGGAGAATCCCCATGAACAGAGGAGCTTGGTGTGTTACAATCTATTGGGCAACAAAGAGTTGGACACGAATGACCAACTAAGCTCAAGAATAACTAATGGATCAGCATACACCAACTATCTTAAAATAGACAAATTATTAATAATAATAATAGAAGCAATAATAATAAAAATAATGTAAAATAAATAATAACAATGTAAAATGCCTTGAATCACCTTGAAAGATGTTATGGAATTTATTTTTGCTGAATATTTGTAAAAAAAAAAAAGAAAACATTTAAGAATTTTCTTGCTTTCTCTTTTCAAAATGCAATATTTTTAACCAAATAATAATGAAAAGAGTTTCTTTCTAGATGTATCCAAACTAATGAACAATGAAAATGATAGAATATCAGTATTTCCAAATGAATAAAGAAAAAAGAATCCATGGGATAATCATAAAGAATGGCTAATACCACACCGGCAAAATTAGACATTACTCAATAATATCTATAATTTATAGATAAAAGAAATCTAATCTTATCCATCAAGTCAGATAAAACTAGCAATCTTTTTTAAATTACAGGAGACCAAGATAAAACCTGTTATTCAGTCGCTCAGTCGTGTCTGACTCTCTGTGACCCTATGGACCCCAGGCTTCTGTGTTCTTCACCATCTTCCAGAACTTGGCCAAACTCATATCTATTTAGTCAGTGATGCCATTCAACCATTGCAACCTCTGTCATCTCCTACTCCTACTTCATTTAATCTTTCCCAGCATCAGGGTCTTTTCCAATGAGTCAGGTGGCCAAATATTGAAGCTTTAGTTTCAGCATCAGCCCTTCCAATGAATATTTAAGACTGATTTCCTTTAGGACTGACTGGCTTTATCCCTTTGTTAAACTCTCAAGAGTCTTCTCCAACACCATAGTACAAATGCATCAATTCTTTGACTCTCAGACTTCTTTAAGGTCCAGCTCTCACCTCTGTACATGACTGTCGGAAAAACCATAGCTTTGACTAGGTGGACTTCTGTTGGCAAAGTTATGTCTCTGCTTTTTAATATGCTGCCTAGGTTGGCCACAGCTTTTCTTCCAAGGAGCAAGCATCTTTTAATTTCAAGGCTGAAGTCACCAATTGCAGTGATTTTGGAACCCAAGATAATAAATTCTCTGTTTCCATTGTTATCCCATCTGTTTTCCATGAAGGAATGAGACTGGATGTCATGATCTTTGTTTTTTGAATGTTGAATTTAAGCCACCTTTTTCAATCTCCTCTTTCAGTTTCCTCAAGAGGCTCTTCAGTTCCTCTTTGCTTTCTACCATAAGGGTGGTGTCATCTACATATCTGAGGTTATTGATATTTTACCCGGCAATCTTGATTCCAGCTTGTACTTCATCCAGCCTGGTATTTTGCATGATGCACTCTGCATATAAGTTAAATAAGCAGGGTGACAGTATACAGCCTTGATATAGTCCTTTCCCAATTAGGAACCATTGTGTTATTCATGTCTAGTCCTGACTGTTGCTTCTTGACCTCCATACCGATTTCTCAGGAGCCAGGTAAGGTAGTCTGGTATTCCCATCTCTTTAAGAATTTTCCACAGTTTGTTGTGATCCACACAGTCAAAGGCTTTGGCATAGTCAATAAAGCAGAAGTAGATGTTTTTCTGGAATTATCTTGCTGTTTCAATGATCCAACAGGTTTTGGCAATTTGATCTCTGATTCATCTGCCTATTATAAACCCAGCTTGAACATCTGGAAATTCTCGCTTCATGTACTGGTGAAGTCTTGCTTGGAGAATTTTGATCATTACTTTGCCAGCAAGTGAGATGAGTGAATTTGCAAAGTATTTTGAACATTCTTTGGCATTGCCTTTCTTTGGGATTGGAATGAAAACTGACCTTTTCCAGTCCTCTGGCCACTGATGAGTTTTCCAAGTTTTCTGGCTTATTGAGTGCAGCCCTTTTACAGCATCACCTTTTAGGATTTTAAATAGCTCAACTGGGGTCCCATCACATCCACTAGCTTTGTTCATAGTGATGCTTCCTAAAGCCCACTTGACTTCACACTCCAGGATATCTGGCTCTAGGTGAGTGATCATACCATCATGGTTACCTGAGTCATTAAGAACTTTTATATATAATTCTTCTGTGTATTCTTGCCACTTAATATCTTCTGTGTCTGTTAAGTCCATATACTTTCTGTCCTTTATTGTGTCCATCTTTGCATGAAATGTTCCTTTGGCATATCTAACTTTCTTGAAGAGATTTCTACTCTTTCCCATTCTATTATTTTCCTCTATTTCTTTGCACTGGTCACTTATGGAAGCTTTTTTATATCTTCTTGATGTTCTTTGGAACTCCACATTCAGATGGGTATATTTTTCCTTTTCTCCTTTACTTTTCATTTNCTTTCTTGAAGAGATTTCTACTCTTTCCCATTCTATTATTTTCCTCTATTTCTTTGCACTGGTCACTTATGGAAGCTTTTTTATATCTTCTTGATGTTCTTTGGAACTCCACATTCAGATGGGTATATTTTTCCTTTTCTCCTTCACTTTTCATTTCTCCTCTTATCTCAGCTATTTGTAAGGCCTCCTCAGACAACCATTTTGCCTTTTTCATTTCCTTTTCTTCTTTTTTTTTGTTATGGTGGTGGTTTATTTGCTAGGTTATGTCCAGCTCTTGCAACCCCATGGACTGTGGCCTGCCAGTCCTCTCTGTGCATGGGATTCTCCCAGCAAGAATACTGGAGTGTGTTGCCATTTCCTTCTCTATTGTTATAGGAATACACAATTTCTTTTTTATTTTTATCTGTACTGTGTCGTTATTGTTGTGTGGACTTTTCTATAGTTATGACAAGGAAGGGTTACTCTTCATTGCCAAGCTGGGCTTCTCATTGTGGTGACTTCTCTTGTTACAGAGCATGGGCTCTAGGGCCTGTGAGCTCAGTAGTTGCATCACGTGGGCTCAGTAGTTGTGGCTCCTGGGCTCTAGAACGCAGGCTCAGTAGCTGTGTCACACAGGCTTTGTTGCTCTGTGACATATAGAATCTTCCTGGCTCAGAGATCAAACCTGTGTCTGCTGAATTGACAGGTGGATTCTTTTGAGCCACCAGGGAAGCCCTAGGAATATATAGCTTCTTGCAAGAGTTATCACTTTAGCCATTCATCTTATCTTTTTGGGGTATTATTTTAAAAGTTGTGTGAAAATTAAGTTAGTTTTGAAATTTTTGCTTTTTCAAGTGAAACAGTTGAAGATTACGTCACTTGCACAAATTGTACCTGTGATGTCTAATTTGTGGACACCGTCATTTTACTGATAATATGGAAACCAAAAGATGAAAACCTTCTGAAGAAACATCATCATGGCTTTTGTAATAAATCAAATGACTGCAGCAGTAAGTCTTAAATTTAAAACAGTGAGTGAACAGCTACCCACTCCAGTATTCTGGCTTGGAGAATTCAATGGACTGTATAGTCCATGGTGTCAAAAAGAGTCAGACATGACTAAGTGACTTTCACTTATTTTTATTTTAATGATAATATGAACACAAATTTTAGTGGAGCACAGCATCATGGTATACATAATATTCTAACCAAATTTAAAATATATTGGTTCTTAGAATTGTTTGTGGTACACAGATATTTGAAATACATTAAAACTATGTATGACAATCAATTACAAGAATTTATGGTCAAAGATTATCAAAAATTTTACATATATACACTGTAAGATACCAGGATCAAAACATTTTTGCAATGAAGCCAACATTAAATAAAGATATATTTATATATGTATTTTGGGGCTTCTTGACAGTCAGGAATCCTCTGAGATGCCTGGGTTTGATCCCTGGGTCAGGAAGATCTCCTTGAATAGGAAAAGGCAACAAGTTCCAGTATTCTTGCCTTGAAAATTCCATGGAGAAAGGATCCTAGTGGGTTACAGTCCATGGCGTTTTAAAGAGTCCGACACGACTGAGCATGCACGTTTGTGATATATGTATCTTAAGCAGAATTTTATACATACTGTATCTTGCCTGGTATCAAACAAATTAAGAAATGTTAGAATTGTTATTTCTTAAAATCCTCAATTTTTTAAACAAACTTATGCATCCTACAAAGTTTTTAAAAAAGCTACTATTTTTAAAGCTACTTGAAAAATATTATTCAACAAATGAGGTGTCGAAGATTAAAATTTTAGCATGTTTATTTAACAATTATTTGAAAGACGTTATAAAACTATGAAAATTGAATTATGTTTCTTTAAATGCATGTCCTTTGAGAGGAAGAAAATACAGAAAATAAAGATGGGGGATTTCACAGTGGCTAAAATCCTGTGCTTCCCTTGATGGATTTGATCCTGTTTGGGGAATTAACATCCTGTATGCTGCACAGTATAACCCCAGCTGCTGCTGCTAAGTCGCTTCAGTCGTGTCCGACTCTGTGCGACCCCATAGACAGGAGCCCAACAGGCTCCCCTGTCCCTGGGATTCTCCAGGCAAGAACACTGGAGTGGGTTGCCATTTCCTTCTCCATTGTGTGAAAGCGAAAAGTGAAAGTGAAGTCGCTCAGTCGCATCCGACTTCTAGCGACCCCATGGACTGCAGCCTACCAGGCTCCTCCATCCATGGGATTTTCTAGGCAAGAGTACTGGAGTGGCTTGCTATTGCCTTCTCCGAGTATAACCCCTACAAATATATATATATATATATATATTCAGATTATCTTCAAGATACATTTTTTCAATTCCATAATTGTTCCTTAAAATATCTTAAGCTGTAGAAAGAATCTACTGGTGGAACTTGTACTTTTAATTGTATTTAAATCTGTATACTACAATGGAATGGAATGAAATTCAGAAACAAAATGCCTCATCATTCCAATTCAAAGATCAACTTATTTTACATTCAGTTCAGTCGCTCAGTCCTGTCTGACTCTTTGCGATCGCATGAACCGCAGCACACCAGGCCTCCCTGTCCATCAGAAACTCCCGGAGTTTACCCAAACTCATGTCCATTGAGTCAGTGATGCCATCCAACCATCTCACCCTCTGTCATCCCCTTCTCCTCTTGCCTTCAATCTTTCCCAGCATCAAGGTCTTTTCTAATAAGTCAGTTCTTTGCATCAGGTGGCCAAAGTATTAGAGTTTCAGCATCAGCATCAGTTCTTCCAATGAATATTTAGGATCAATGTCCTTTAGGATTGACAGGTTTGGTCTCCTAGCTGTCCAAGGGACTCTCAGGAGTCTTTTCCAAGACCACAATTGAAAAGCATCAATTCTTCAGCCCTTAACTTTCTTTATGGTCTATCTCTTGCATCCATACATGACTACTGGAAAGACCACAGCTTTGAGTATATGGATTTTTGTTGGAAAAGTAATGTCTCTGCTTTTTAATATGTTGTTTGTCTTAGCTTTTCTTTCAAGGAGCAAGCATCTATTAATGTCATGGACCAGATGCCATAATCTTAGTTTTTTGAATGCTGAGTTTTAAGTCAGCATTTTCACTCTCCTCTTTCACCTTCATCAAGAGGCTCTTTAGTTTCATAGGCATTTTTGTGCCATAAGGTGGTGTTACCTGCACAGTACTTTCAGTGATATAGGCGTATGCTGTTTTACTTTAAGAAAAATTGTCTTTAAAATATATATTCTAAATGAAGTCAATGAGTTTAATAAAACCATTTTTTCCAATAAGTATTTTTAATTTTTTAAAAGTCAGATCACCTTGATTATAACAAAACTCTGAATTTAAAAGCTTCTTAGTTAAGTAATGCTGACTAATTTGTTTCTTCATTTTTCTTTCTGACATTAACTTTATTGTTACCAAATTCCCTAAGACTTATGAATTATTTTTGTGTTTCAGTTTTAGGCTAGAAAATGAAGATTCTATGATATGACAAGTTAGTGCTGTAAGATTATAGTTGACCCTTTGCTTGCTTTGCCATCCAGTCTAAATAATTTATTATAAATGTGAAATATCAAGTTAGAAGTTGATGTCTGCAGTTATGTTATTACCCATTGACTTACTCTCTCATATATTAAAATGTGCTATACTGAACATTTCACATGTAACAATATATCCAAATTTAAAATGCAACACTTTGAAATTTAAACAAGCAAAGCAATAACAAAAATTCCTCAGACCTTATGATATACCAAATGAGATTTTTTTACTCATGATTTTATTCTTAGGCCTAAACAAAAAAAAATCTCAATCTTCTAAAAGGTAGTTTACTGGTACTTATATTATTCTAGCTCCACTGGAAACCTTTTGTCTTTAACTCTAATGGTTCTTCATTTTATTTTATGGAGATCTATTCCTGGTTCCTAAAAGTTTCTATGGTTATGTTTGTTCATTAATGCTTTTAATGTTCCTTGTTATACTGCTGCTTCAATTTTTAGTATCTTCTTCTCATCAGGTTCTCACAGCTTGGAGTTTACCTTGAGTCATAAAAATCTGAGATTGTGACCTAAACTTTAATGATGTAGAACACTGTGTGATTCTATAGGGCTCAGAGGGACTAATGGGGGTCTGTGTACTTTTAATCAAGTGCTATAATGAACATATACTGAATTTTGTAGAATGGCTACAAGATAAATAGGCCTATTAGGAGTGAAAAAGATGATGTGCCAAATCACATAAATAACATGATCAGGGGAGAGAAAGTGCTGCAGAACTCTACTTAAGTGTGAGAATCCCACTGAGTATTTGCAATATGCTCTTAGTAATGGCCATAAATAAGCCTATATTCTATGCAGAATAATTAACTTTTCTATCTTTAAGGCAGAATGTGATAGCAAAGACCTGAAAAAGTTTGTGAATAACAAAGCATGAGAGAGCAGTATCTCTTCCAAGGTTAGATATAACATTGTTTCATTAAAATTTATTTTAAAATAATAGATTTCATTTTATTTAGGTAATAAAGGTATGCAATAAATTTACATAAATTATGCAATAATAAAATAAAATTTATTTATTTATATTGGCCACATGTTCAACATGTCAGATCTCAGTTCTTTGACAAGGGATCAAACCCATACCCCCTGCATTGGAAGCATGGAGTTTTAACCACTGGACTGCCAGGGAAGCCCCCCAAAATACTACATTTTGGGTGTGAAATTAAGTTCTTCCTCAATTTATCTTTAGATACTCATCATGTCAGCTTGCCTCAGAGAAATGAGGCCGTTAAGGCAGAATTGCTTTAATTCAAAGAGCTGAGAGGGATTAAATCTGTCGATTATTATTAATTATCTAAAGCACTACATAAAGAAAGATTCTGGGCTACTTCTGCATTCAGCAAGCAAGAGCATTATAGTAAAAGAGAAATACAATAGGCTGTGGGAGGGTGATGACCATACAGTTTCCATCTAAAACCCTGATTTCTGTAAAAGTTAAGCAGATTTCAGTGTGTATGTATATACATTCATTAAAGCCAAGCTTGTTTAAAAATCTCTTGCCAATAGTTAGATTGCAATTTTCTTTTGCATAAAGATACATAAATACTTGATTTAATATAAATGCCACTGTATTTTTACTTTTAAACTGTTATTTTTATCTTTTAACACCTTACTTCTTTATAGTCTCATTTGCATTTTCCTTATCTTTCACTTAACTCAACATCTGTCCTCATTATTAAAAGCTTGATGTTTTAGAATTGTATTTTTATGATCAGATAACCCTGGAGAGACTTGTAAATAGATATATAGTCTAAAGCATATAGAAGAGAAATTCTTGTTATGGCTTTCAAACATACTGTTGCATACTTTTGGCCATCTTATATTTTTTTTTATGTTTATACAATAGAATATTTTTTTTCTTTATTTTGATTACACATTTATTTAACGAGTCAGTCTTGCCAGCATGAGTAGCTCACTGAGAATCATACGTATTAGATTTTAACTTATAGCATCTATCAATTGTGAACATATGTAGGTTTAGGTAGTTATTACTCAATGATTTTGTGAGGAAATGGGACATTATTAATTGGAAAACATCCATTCGTGTTCACTTATTTAAAACTTGGCAGGGAATAAACCATTATTTTCCCTCAACCTTCTTCCTATTCAGAACTTAAGAACTTTCACTTGACAAAACATCTAGATGGATGAGTCAGAAAATTAAGCACTTTGAATAAAAGGCAGGGCTCAGACAGGCACAGGTGATATTCTGTTTTCACACTGCATTGCAAATAGGTTCCATTCTAGCCACGACAAATTTAAGCATAAGGAGAAAAAATAAAGGCTAGTAGCAATAAAAATACATTAAACACATTCCTGCTCCTCTGGGGAAATTGGTTAGAGATTAAACCATACTTTATCCTATCAGTTAAATAATTTATATCTTTAGGAATGTGTAGCATCTTTTCTCTATGATTGTACAATGCTGAAGGCAAATTATGTTGAGTGTTGATCCCCATTCTGACCTATTTGGTACATCCCATTAGCACCTTTGCAGGTACTTTGAAAAGCATTCTTTAACTCAGTGTTTTAAATATTTGTGTGGCTATTTTGCAACTTAACTATACATTACTTAAGTCAGAGGATTGCTTCCTACTCTTAGTAATTGAAACTATTGTCAGTACATTGCTAAAAAAATAAATACATGGTTGGTATTGAAGGGGATCAGGATATGTAACTCCAAAATCTCCCACTTTGTCAAATAGATTATTTTGAGTTGAAGGGAGTTATGACCTAGCAGACTCAAGAAAGACTTTTATCTTTCACTGTCTAAAAGAATTTAGTTGTGGGCCTGGCCCAGAAAGAGAGTTATTACCAGAAACAACTTTTTATCTGAAAGATCTATTTGCAAATGTCTGGTTACCTAACATCTACTCGTTTGGTTATCCTGTGAATTGCCCTCTTGCCCTTTGAAGCCCCAAATCCCAATCCCATTCCTTAGCTCAGGATGGTATGTAAGCCTCAATTCTCTGACTATCTTTGGGTTTCATATCTTCATGGGACTCCCACACATCTGAAATTAAATTTATTTTTCTCTNTCTGAAAGATCTATTTGCAAATGTCTGGTTACCTAACATCTACTCGTTTGGTTATCCTGTGAATTGCCCTCTTGCCCTTTGAAGCCCCAAATCCCAATCCCATTCCTTAGCTCAGGATGGTATGTAAGCCTCAATTCTCTGACTATCTTTGGGTTTCATATCTTCATGGGACTCCCACACATCTGAAATTAAATTTATTTTTCTCTTGTTAATCTGTCTTCCCTGGTGGCTCAGAGGTTAAAGTGTCTGCCTCCAGTGCGGGAGACCCGGGTTCGATCCCTGGGTCGGGAAGATCCCATGGAGAAGGAAATGGCAATCCACTCCAGTATTCTTGCCTGGAGAATCCCACGGATGGAGAAGCCTAGTAGGTTACAGTCCATGGGGTCGCAAAGAGTCGGACACGACTGAGCGACTTCACCTTCACCTTCAATCTGTCTTATGTTGTTTAATTACTAGAACAGCAAAAAACCTAGAAGAGTATAAGGAAAAATTTCCTTTTGGCATGCTCAGCAGATATTTACTTCTTTGCTTGCATGCTTGTTTTTAACTTATGACCCTTTTCTCATTTCTATTTTCTATGATCTCTGAGCCCAAGGAAAATGATCTATGTAAATGAACTACATCACCTGGGCTCTCTCCATGTGGTTTCCCTTATGTTTCAGTCAATGGGAGGTGCCAAAACAGAGCAGAAGACAGGCAAAGAGAAAGACTAGTATCTTTATTCCACCCTACTTCACCTTCTGATTCCTCTGTACCATCTGCCTAGCTGAGTGGAGGAGGAGTCTTCATTCCTTTGCAGTCACAATTCTTACTGAATAGTCTCTTCCATAACTTCATCTCTTTCCCCCTTCCAAACTGTGCAATAAGTCATTTGTAAAACAGAATGATTTATAAATTAAATGCACTTAACTCTACCAACAGTTAAAGATTGCGGGCAGGAGGAGAAGGGGATGACAGAGAATGAGATGGTAGGATGGCATCACTGACTCAATGGACATGAATTTGAACAAACAGTGGGAGATAGTGAAGGACAAGGTAGCCTGGCATGCTGCAGTCCATGAGGTCCCAAAGAGCTGGACACAACTTAGAGACTGAATAACAACAACAATTAAATAATTAATTTCAGTTCAGTTCAGTTCAGTCGCTCAGTCGTGTCTGACTCTTTGCGACCCCATGAATCGCAGCACGCCAGGCCTCCCTATTCATCACCATCTCCCGGAGTTCACCCAGACTCACGTCCATCAAGTCCGTGATGCCATCCAGCCATCTCATCCTCGGTCGTCCCCTTCTCCTCCTGCCCCCAATCCCTCCCAGCATCAGAGTCTTTTCCAATGAGTCAACTCTTCGCATGAGGTGGCCAAAGTACTGGAGTTTCAGCTTTAGCATCATTCCTTCCAAAGAAATCCGGGCTTTATCATATATTAATTATGCTCCTCTATAAGAGGTCTGTTGGTTTCTTTTCGAGTATATACTGATTTAATTGCAGTGAATCTATGTTGTTTTCCTAAAGACATATTCTCCCATCATTGTTATACTTTTGTATCTTCTTTTTGCTACTTTAAAACGTTTGCTCTTTCAGATAAATGTAAGATTAGTTAATACAGTTTAGAAAAATAACAGTAACAATTCTTAGGGAATTCTCATTTTAATTTAGTGGATAGGTATTTTTTGAGAGTTATGTTTTTATAATGTTGTCTTTCCAACTAAGGGCAAAGCATTTAAGAGAGTAATCAAATAGACATGTCTAGAACATTACTATATTTGAAACCATGTCCAGTACATTTAGTACATAGGCAGGCAAATTTTTTCACATAAAAATAAAGTTAGCCATAAAAATAAGTCACATCCCCAAATAAAAATGCAAATAATCTAAAGTTTTAGCCAGTAGAACCCAATCAGGATATCTGAATCCAGTATACAGTTAATATCAAAACCAGAAAACTCCTTCTGTGTGAAAACATTCCTCATTTTGATATTTATACTGTATTGAAATATTGCAAAGTTCTGTGTGTCTATTTGATCACTTTCTTAAATGCACTATACAATTATTTTTCATTCTAATTTACTGGTGACACTTGTGGTAAAGAACCTACCTGCAATGTAAAAGATGCAGATTTGATCCCTGGGTTGGGAAGATCACCTGGAGGCCAGCACACAAACCCCTCCTAGTATTGTTACGGAAAATGTCATGGACAGCAGAGCCTGGCAGGCTACAGTCCTTAGGGTCACAAATAGTTGGACATGATTGAAGTGAGTTAGCACATTATTTATTATTTGATTTCAAGTCATTCTTCATAGATATAGTAAAATTTCTTATTCTACATAAAAATATATTTTATCAAGTTATCCTTAAATATCTAATTATATTTAATTTAGGTGTTTTTTCACAGTTTATGTGGGTTGAGATTTATTTTCATTATATTTTCATCATTCCATCTTGTCATCATTATACATATATATTCTTCCTATTTTCATTATTGCTTTTGACTTAATCTTCCAATTGCCTGACATTATTATTAATATCTCCATTCTTACTATTTTTGCCCTAATTCCCCAATAAAATTAACACAAAAAATTAGTATTTTAGTCTTTGCTGTTACTCAGTTAGTCATGTACAACTCTTTGCAACCCCATGGATTGCAGCATGTCAGGCTTCCCTGTCTTTCACTATCTCCTGGAGTTTGCTCAAACTTATGTCCATTGAGTCAGTGATGCCATCCAATCATCCTTTGTCTCCCCTTCTCCTCCTGCCCTCAACCTTTCCCAGCAACAGTCAACAATGAGTTGACTGTTCCCATCAGGTGACCAAAGTATTGAAGCTTCAGATTCAACAACAGTCTTTCCAATGAATATTCAGGATCGCTTTCCTTTAGGATGGACTCGTTTAATCTCCTTCTTCAAAGGACTGTCAAGAGTCTTTTCTAACACAACAGTTGGAATCCATCAATTATTTGGCCCTCTGCCTTCTTTATGGTCCAACTCTTACATCCATATATGACTATATATTAGAACTTGGAACATTTTTGCCTTATAATCTTTATAGTAATAACATACTGCTGCTGCTGCTGCTAAGTCGCCTCAGTCGTGTCCGACTCTGTGCGACCCCATTGATGGCAGCCCACCAGGCTCCCCGGTCCCTGGGATTCTCCAGGCAAGAACACTAGAGTACTAGTGATACAAAATCCACCAGATACTTGAATAATTTAAGCATTATTGATAAAGCTTGTGTAAGTAAAGTATGTTTGTTATCATAATTTAACATGAAGCCGCATAAGATGTAGCTGCCTGTAAAAATTAACTGTTTTAACTGTATATTGGACATACCTACACAGAAATAAGCTCAGGTTAAGATAAATGTCAAAGTCCATGCAGATACTACCTCGATGATTATTTCATTTGGGATTATCGTTAGTAAATAATATTTGTGAGAACGATGAATTAGGTTACTATATATAATGAAAACACAGTGGCTCTTATATACATGCATCCGTATATGCTACTCATTAAGGAACATGAGATGGTGTTTAACTAGTGAACCAAGAGGTTGTACCCCTTACAGTGAAACCTCAAGATTCTACTCGGGTACCTCTTTTTTTCTTTTTACTAATGACTTGAAATTATTGATATTCTTTTATAATCCCAAGCAGAATTTTCATGTTCAAAGTGTTCACACACTGACTTCCACATGAAACTTTTTTCTTTCCAAGTTGCACTCTGAAATTCTGACTGCCCTTGTTACTGGCTGAGGACTATGGCCCTGTGATGTTACAGCCTCTGGATCTCCTGAGCCATACTGTGCTGTATCTATTTTCTGTATGCTGAACAATGAGAAAACATTAAAATCTCAGTCGGTGGGACGTCACCTCCTGCTTGTAGTCATATTTGAAAAAATGGTCTCCTATTGTGTAGCCTCATTACATTTACTCTAAGCAAACATACTCCTGATGCATTGCCATTAAAGATGTACATTCCATATGCAACCACCATTTATTGGAAACAATGTTCCTGTAAGATATTCATGTATGTGTGCTAACTTGCTCAGTCAGGTCTGACTCTTTTTGACCCCACAGACTGTATCTTGACAGGATCCTCTGTCCATGGGATGCTCCAGGTAAGAATACTGAAATGGGTTGCCGCGTGCTCCTCCAGGGGATCTTCCTGATCCAAGGACTGAACCCACATGTCTTATGTATCCTGCGTTGGCAGATGGGTATACCACTAGTGCCACCTGGGAAACCCCCCATGTAAGATATAGTACAGAAATATTTCTTCTATTTCAATGTATACATTAAAGTGAATTTATAGTTTATTATTTTCTATTTATAGTGATCAATTTAAACTGATATTTTGGTATTTCCATTATAAGAAATAAAAATAAATGACTACATACTCAACATTCAATATTGTTTTATCAATAATTCAAAAAATGACATGAGTAACTAAAGAAGACTCAAACATGTTTTCATGTAAGTGTCGCTACATTTTCTTGGTTGCAATTGTCTGAAGCAATAGTGTAGTCTTAAAAGCATTCTGCATAGATCCTGTCACACTGTATCATTTAAAGCAGAATTTTATAGATTATGAAACACCTTTTCATTAATGTTTTTAAAAGAATTTTTCTAATTTGCCATCAATATATAGCTTTCAAAGAAAATTACTTTGCAATACCTTTCAGAATTACATCATTTCTCAAAAATAATATAATTTCAAGCCAGAAACTGAATTGTATCTTTTAAAAAAGTAATGGTATTAAGTATCTTGAATTTCCATAACAATGGCAAACAAAAAGCTATAGTTAGAATTCTGGCTTTGTGAAACTATAATGAAGCCATCATGTTTTCCAAAAGATCTTTTTTTTAAGTTTGAACAAATAATTCTTATGTTCAGGAATCAGGTACTCCATTTCCACTCTTCTGTTTTCTATATATTACTTGGAGACTAGGACCCTTACAGTATTCTATTCATACTCTCTTGACATTTGACTTCTAGCTAGCTCTACCATTTGGCTTCTAGTTAGGGAGGTAATCTCAGAGTATTGGAAATTAAGAGGAGAGGGAAGGTGTACACTTTCAAGTTACTTTTTGGAAGTATCTGTCTAGCAGCAGCAGATAACAACTGAGTCCAAGAGATTCTGGTCAGCTCTAACATCCCCAGCTAGGAGCATTTCCCCAGAACCAGGCGTTAGGGTGTCCTGCCAAGCCCAGCCTCATTCTGGGGATATTTCTTGTTGTAGTGGTCAATCCTAGGAAGCCCATTCTTTAAATTTCCATCCTTTTCCAGCTGACCCTACAAAATGTTTATAGCATCCCACATAGTATTAGAAAGGCAAATTCTCACCTGGAGAATTCCATGGACAGAGGAGCCTGGCAGCCTTCAATCCAAGGGATTGCAAGTGTTAGACATGATTTAGCAACTAAAGCACCACCATTGTGAGGACACAGACCCTTTAAAATTAAGACAATAAAATTTCCTGAAATTATTTATGAAAAATAAAATGTTTCTGTTATCTCATTGGTTGCTTAATGAAATTCTAAAATATACCACTTTTTTACTTCTATAGATTATAGAAAATAAGTTTTATTGCATCATCAGCAATATCATATTCATGGACATATTAAAATTTTAAAGATTGAAATTAGATATTCATCTG
>SJYT01028717.1:37057-49229 GCA_006410635.1 Cephalophus harveyi | reverse complement strand
GTATTTAAATTTTAATGTTAATAATTTGCTATTAGAGGTATAACTTTTAAAAGAATTTATTCTTATAAATTCTTTTCTGACTCATTTTTTTCTTTCATTATGATTCCTTTTTGAGAGCACAGAAATGATTTTAATTCATAGAATACTTCAATGTTATAATGATTGATTGGGTCTATAGATAACCACTGTGAACATTACTTATACATTTTTAAATTTTTAATTAAAGGATAATTGCTTTACAATATTGTATTGTTTTCTGCCATACATCAACATGAATCAGTCATACATCAACATGAATCAGTCATAGGTATACATATGTCGTCTCCCTCTTGAACTTTTGTCCCATCTCTCACCCAATTCCACCCCTCTAGGTTGTCACTGAGCACCAGTTTGCACTCCCTTAGTCATACAGCGAACTCCCACTGGCTATCTATTTTACATATGACCGTGTATGTTTCCATGCTACTCTCTCCATTCATCCACCCACTACTCCCTCATGTCCACAAGTCTGTTCTCTATGTCTGCATCTCCATTGCTGCCCTGAAAATAAGTTCATCAGTACCATCTTTCTAGATTCCATATATGCATTAATATAAGACACTTGTTTTTCTCTTTCTGACTTACTTCACTTTGTATCATTGTTGTTGTTCGGTCACTAAGTCGTTTCAAACTCTTTGTGACCCCATGAACTGCAACACACAATCCTTCTCTGTCCTTCACTATTTCTCTGAGTTGGCTCAGATTATTGTCCATTGTGTCAGTGATGCCATCCAACCATCTCATCCTCTGTTGCCCCCTTCTCCACTTGCTTTCAAATTTTCCCTTTCAGCTCTCAGAATCCAAAGTATTGTAACTTCAACTTCAGCACTCTGAATAATAGTCTCTAAGTTCATCCACCTTGTTAAAACTGACTCAAATGTGTTCCTTTTTATGGCTGAGTAATATTCCACGGTGTGTGTGTATATATATATATACACACAGTGGTATATATATATACCACTTCTTCTTTATCCATTCATTTGTTGATGGCCATCCAGGTTGTGCCCATGTCCTAGCTATTGTAAATAGTGCTGCAATGAACATCAGGGTAATGTTTCTCTGTCAGTTATGTTTTTTTGCAGCGTATGTGCCCAGCAGTGGGATTGTTGTGTCATATGGTAGTTTTATTCTTGTTTTTGTTTTTTTTTTTTAAGGAATCTCTGTACTCTCCTCCATAGTGGTTGTATTAATTTACATTTTCACCAACAGGGCAAGTGAGTTTCCTTTCCTCCATACCCTCACCAGCATTTATTTTCTCTAGGTTTTTTGATGGTGGCCATTCTGACCAGTGTGAGGTGATATCTCATTGTAGTTTTGATTTACATTTCTCTAAACAACAAGAGATGCAGAACATCTTTTCCTGTGTTTATTAGCCATCAGTAAATTCTTTGGAAAAATGTCTGCTTACGTCTTCTGCCCAATTTTTGATTGGGTTGTTTGTGTTTCTGTTACTGAGCTGCATGAACTACTTGGATATTTTGGAAATTAATCTTTTGTCAGTTGTTTAATTGGCTATATTTTGTCCCCTTTCTGAGGGCTGTCTTTTTACCTTATTTATAGTTTCATTTTCTGTGCAAAAACTTTTTAGTTTAGTTATGTACCACTTGCTTATTTTTGTTTGTATTTCTATTACTCTAGGAAGATCTTGCTATAATATATGTCATAGTGTATCCTGCCTATGTTTTCCTCTAAGAGTTTTATAGTTTCCAGTCTTGCATTTAGGTCTTTAATCCATTTTAAGTTTAATCTGGGTGTGTGGTGTTAGAAAGTGTTCTGCTTTCATTCTTTTACATGTAGCTGTCCAGTGTTCCCAGTACCACTTATTGAAGAGACTATCATTTTTCCATTGTATATTCTTGCTTCCTTTGTCAAAGATAAGGTGCCCATAGGTCCATGGGTTTATCTCTGGGCTTTCTATCTTGTTACCTTGGTCTGTATTTCTGTTTTTGTGCCTATAGCTTTGTAGTATAGTATGAAGTCAGGAAGGTTGATTCCTCCAACTCCATTCTTTTTCTAAAAATTGCTTTATCTATTCAGTGTCTTCTGTGTTATTATGCAATTTGTGAATTTTTTTTCTAGTTAAATGAAAAACACTATCATAGGTAATTTGATAGGGATTGCATTGAATCTATAGATTGCTTTTGGTAATATAACCATTTTCATAATATTGATTTTTCCAACTCAGGGACATGGAATATCTCTCCATCTATCTTATGTCATCTTTGACCAAGAAAAAGAAATGCAAAAAAGCAAAATGGCTGTCTGAGGAGGCCTTACAAATAGTTGTGAAAAGAAGGGAAATGAAAAGCAAAGGAGAAAAGGAAAGATATACCCATTTGAAAGCAGAGTTCCAAAGAATAGCAAGGAGAAATAAGAAAGCCTTCCTCAGCAATCAATGCAAAGAAATAGAGGAAAAGAACAGAATGGGAAAGACTAGAGATCTCTTCAAGAAAATTAGAGATACCAAGGGAACATTTCATGCAAAGATAGGCTCAATAAAGGACAGAAAAGGTAGGGATCTAACAGAAGAAGATATTAAGAGGTGGCAAGAATACACAGAAGAACTGTACACACACAAAAAAATCTTAATGACCCAGATAATCACAATGGTGTGATCAATCACCTAGAGCCAGATATCCTCGAATGTGAAGTCAAGTGGGCCTTAGGAAGCATCACTACGAACCAGGCTAGTGGAGGTGATAGAATTTCAGTTGAGCTATTTCAAATCCTGAAAGATGATGCTGTGAAAGTGCTGCACTCAATATGCCAGCAAATTTGGAAAACACAGCAGTGGCCACAGGACTGCAAAAGGTCAGTTTTCATCAAATTCCAAAGAAAGGCAATGCCAAAGAATGCTCCAACTACTGCACAATTGCATTCATCTCACATGCCAAGAAAGTAATGCTTAAAATTCTCCAAGCCAGGCTTCAGCAATACATGAACCATGAACTTTCAGATGTTCAGTTGGTTTTAGAAAAGGCAGAGGAACCAGAGATCAAATTGCCAACATCTACTGGATCATGGAAAAAGCAAGAGAGTTCCAGAATAACATATATTTCTGCATCATTGACTATGCCAAAGCCTTTGACTGTGTGGATCACAATAAACTCTGGAAAATTCTGAAAGAGATGGGAATACCAGACCACCTGACCTGCCTCTTGAGAAATCTATATGCAGGTCAGGAAGCAACAGTTAGAACTGGACACGAAACAACAGACTGGTTCCAAATAGGAAAAGGAGTACATCAAGGCTGTATATTGTCACCCTGACTATTTAACTTATATGTAGAGTACATCATGTGAAATGCTGGGCTGGAGGAAGCACAAGCTGGAATCAGGATTATTGAGAGAAATATCAATAACCTCAGATATGCAGATGACACCACCCTTATGGCAGAAAGTGAAGAAGAACTAAAGAGCCTCTTGATGAAACTGAAAGAGGAGAGTGAAAAAGTTGGCTTAAAGCTCAACATTCAGAAAACGAAGATCATGGCATCCGGTCCCATCACTTCATGGCAAATAGATGGGGAAACAGTGGCTGACTTTATTTTTTGGGGCTCCAAAATCACTGCAGATGGTGATTGCAGCCATGAAATTAAAAGATGCTTCCTCCTTGGAAGGAAAGTTATGACCAACCTAGATAGCATATTAAAAAGCAGAGACATTACTTTGCCAACAAAGGTCCATCTAGTCAGGGCTATTGTTTTTCCAGTGGTCATGTATGGATGTGAGAGTTGGAGTATAAAGAAAGCTGAGTGCCGAATTGATGCTTTTGAACTGTGGTGTTGGAGAAGACTCTTGAGAGTCTCTTGGGCTGTAAGGAGATCCAACCAGTCCATCCTAATGGAGATCAGTCCTGCGTGTTCTTTGGAAGGACTGATGTTGAAGCTGAAACTCCAATACTTTGGTCACCTGATGCGAAGAGCTGACTCCTTTGCAAAGACCCTGATGCTGGGAAAGATTGAGGGCAGGAGGAGAAGGAGATGACAGAGGATGAGATGGTTGGATAGCATTACCGACTCGTTGGACATGGGTTTGTGTGGACTTCGGGAGTTGGTGGTGGACAGGGAGGCCTGGCGTGCTGTGGTTCATGGGGTTGCAAAGAGTCCGACACGACTGAGTGACTGAACTGAACTGAACTGATTTCTTTCGTCAGTGTCTTATAGCCTTCTGTATACATGTCTTTTGTCTCCTTAGCTAGGTTTATTCCTAGATATTTTATTCTTTTGTTGCAATAGTAAATGGGATTTATTCCTTAATTTCTCTTTCTGATTTTTCAGTTAGTTTATAAGCTTGCAATTGATTTTTGTGTATTGATTTTGTATCCTGTAACTTTACTAAATTCACTGATTAGCTCTAGTAATTTTCTGATAACATCTTTAGGGTTTTCTATGTATAGTGTCACCTCATCTGCAAACAGTGAAAGTTTTACTTCTTCTTTCCCAGCCTCCTCCACCAGTCTATTACTATAAGAGATCACTTTCCATGTGTCCTTACGTAACCATGTCTGCTAAGGGCTCTGCATAGATTTTTTGAGTGAATCATTATTGATTAATCATCATAGCAAGATTAAAAAATAACATAGTGTGTAGTATGTTAATGAATATTGATTAACATAAGCCAAAAGATAATATTTCCCAATGCAGGTGTAGATGTATAAATGCCTTCCATTCCAGTAGTCACTTTTTAGTAGACCTATGCAAAGTGTTATGACAGGCACAGTTAAAATACTAAATAATAAATTAGCTCTAATAAAGGAATGCACATTCTGAATGATTCAGTGTAGAGTTCAGGATTTGAGAGAAAGTAAAACAGATCAGACTCTATGGGCAGAAAATGGATCCATGGCTGGAACTGAGCAGGGAGGTGACCATGACTACAAAGAGGTAGAAGCAGATATTTTGGAATTATGAGCATTTTCTATATCTTGATTTTGGTGGTTATAATTGCATGCATTTCTTAAGACCCGTGGAACTGTACACTGTTCTACTGGGTTAAATTTCTTAACAAAACTGACTTAGAAAAAAATAAAGAAACAAATATTTATTGTGTTCCTTCAAATTGCAATAAGGTTTGAAATGTGATATTTATATTTATCAAATTAAATATTTTCACAAATTTTATTAATAAGATATTTCTTCAATATCCAAAAATGTTTTAAAAGTTTTTGTTGTCATTGTTATTTATATCTTACTTAAATTTATCATGGACAGCAAATGTGGTCTTGGTCTATGCAAATTGCATGATGGATTACTGTTAATATTCCATTTATTTTCTTAAATATATTCTTTACTATTGTTCATTTTCAAAAGCCATATCTCTACAAAATCAAATTATTAATTATGTTATCAAAATTTATATATATATTTTCTGATTTTTTTAAAGTTAGGTTAATCGGTTTCTGAGAAAATATATTAAAATAAAGGTCTAAGATGGGAACTAGTTCAGCTTCTCTTTGTAATTCTATCAAATGCACTTATACATTTTGAAGGTACTTAATCAGTTGTAGTGCTTCCCAGGTGGTACTAGTGGTAAAGAACCAGCCTGCCAATGCAGGAGATGCAGGAGACACAGGTTCAATCTCTGGACTGGAAAATGCCCTGGAGAAGGGTGTGGCATCCCACTCCAGTATTCTTGCCTGGAGAATCCCATGGACAGAGAAGCCTGGCTAACTATAGTCGGTAGGGTCACAAAGAGTTGGACATGATTAAAAGAATTTAGCATGAATGCATGCAATCACTTGTAAACAATTCTGGATTGTTTATATTTTAAGTGCATTAGTTTTTCACAAGGAGAAGGCAATGGCATCCCACTCCAGTACTCTTGCCTGGAAACTCCCATGGACGGAGAAGCCTGGTAGGCTGCAGTCCATGGGGTCGCTGAGTCAGACACGACTGAGCGACTTCACTTTCATTTTTCACTTTCATGCATTGGAGAAGGAAATGGCAACCCACTCCAGTGTTCTTGCCTGGAGAATCCCAGGGATGGCGGAGCCCAATGGGCTGCCATCTGTGGGGTCGCACAGAGTCGGACACGACTGAAGCGACTTAGCAGCAGCAGCAGCAGCCGCAGTTTTTCACAAAAAAAATGATGTGTTAATTTGAAGAATGCTTCCCAGTTCCCTAAAAAAGAAAACTATGAGCATTGCCCAGAAAATTATGAGCATTGCCTTTTATGGAAAACAAATCATAGTAAAACAAAATTTTGTAGGGAAATTAAGGATATCATGATGGGGAAATTATCCTAGATTATCTGTTGGTGTCACAAATGCAATGATATGGATACTTACAGAAGAGAGGGAATTGGGATATAAAAAGAGTATAGAGAGAGATTTGAGATGCTGGCCTTAAGGATTGGAGTGATGAGGTCACAGGCTAATGGATGCTGGCAGCCACCAGCAACTACAGGAGGCAGGTGAATCTTCTTTAGAGCCTCAGTGGAGTAGGGCTCTATGGCCAGGTTGATTTCTGCCCACAATTGATTAGATTTCTGGCTTCCATAGCTGTGAGAAAATACATTCCTGTTTTAAGTCACTAATTTATGACAATTTACAGAAAAATTCTTTTTTTTTGGGGGGGTGGTGATAGTTCTAGAAGGTCTTGTAGGCCATCATAGAACTGTTCAACTTCACCTTCTTCAGCATTAGTGGTTGGGGCATAGACTTGGATTCCTGTGATACTGAATGGTTTCCCTTGGAAACAAAGATCATTTTGCTATTGATGAGATTGCAACCAAGTACTGCATTTTGGAGGCTTTTGTTGACTGTGAGGGCTACTCCATTTCTTCTAAGGTATTCTTGACCACAATAGTAGATAAAATGATCATCTGATTAAATTCACCCATTCTGGTCCATTTTAGTTAACTGATTCCTAAAATGTCAATATTCACTTTTGCCATTTCCTGTTTGACCACTTCTAATTTACCTTTATTCATGTACCTAACATTCCAGGTTCCTATGCAATACTGTTCTTTACAGCTTCAGACTTTACTTCCATCACCAGTCACATCCACAACTAGTTGTTGATTTTGCTTTTGCTCCATCTCTTCATTGTTACTGGAGTTATTTTTCCACTGTTCTCCAATAGCATATTGGGCACCTGCTGACCTTGGTTCATCTTTCACTGTTCTATCTTTTTGCCTTTGCATACTGTTCATGGGGTTCTCAAGGCAAGAATACTGAAGTAGTTTGCCATTCCCTTCTCCAGNTGTTACTGGAGTTATTTTTCCACTGTTCTCCAATAGCATATTGGGCACCTGCTGACCTTGGTTCATCTTTCACTGTTCTATCTTTTTGCCTTTGCATACTGTTCATGGGGTTCTCAAGGCAAGAATACTGAAGTAGTTTGCCATTCCCTTCTCCAGTGAACCACATTTTGTCAAAACTCTCCACCATGACCCAATCAGTTGGGTTGCCCTACACGGCATAGCTTAGTTTCACTGAGTTAGACAAGGCTGTGTTCCATGTGATTAGATTGGTTAGTTTCTGTAATTGTGGTTTCAGTCTGCCTGCCCTCTGATGCCCTCTCTCAGCGCCTACCATCTTACTTGGACGTGGGGTATCCTTCACGGGTGCTCTAGCAAAGTCCAGCCACTGCCCCTTACCTTGGACGTGGGGTATCAGCAGCCGCTACTGACCTTGGATGTAGAGTATCTCCACTCAGCTGCTCGCGGCTCCAGCGCTGCGCTGCCACCGCTCACCGCTTACGTGAGGATTTTTAACTTCTGTTTGTCTAATTACCAATGAAAATATCTCTTCTTCTGTATCATATCAGCTTCTTAGTGCTGCTTGCAGAGTTTCTGGGGTCGGTAATCCTGGAGCAGTTTGTCTAGGTAATCTGGCTCGGGGTCCCTCATGAGGTTGCATTCAGATGCGCGCTGGAGCTGGGGCCAGGTGGCGGGTGGGAAAGAGCAAGAAGTGGCACAAGCTGCCTTTTGTCCCCGCAGCCCTGGGGATCGGGGGACGTGCGCCAGGGGAGGACGTCTTTGGGGTGCATAACCCGGGCCAGGGGCGTTCGGGGTCTAACCTCTGCACAAAGAGGTCGCAGAGGAAGCATTTTCACTTTCCCCGGGTTTCAGTGTAGATTGAAGAAGGGAGTCGATTCCTATCAAACTGCATTCCTTTTCAGCCCTTTTGTAAGACTTTATTCCGCCGAGCAAGGGCAGACCTCAGCGCTAGAGCGATTTTTTTTCTCCTCATGGTGTTGCTAGATCTTCCTGTGCACTCACTGATCTCCTGGCAAGGAGCCGGTGGCTGTAGGGCCGGGAACTCCCTGATCCTTGGTGGGGCTTCGCAGCCCTGGGCCCTACGGGCTCGGGACGTCCAGCCGCTGGGGAAAGTTAGGGTCGAGTTAGGAAAGGGAAGAGTCATGGATGTGTACTAAACCTGTCATCTTCACAGACTGTCTATCCATATCTATGTCCAGCAATTCAAGGGAGAATATTCATTATTATTATTATTATGTTTTAGGTTTTGTGGAATTTAATATTATTCAAAAGATATGTGTTGATCTTTGGATAGTATTTAATTCTACCTGGTTAATATCTTCTTTTAATTCAGTGGTGCTCCTTCGTTTGATAATGTGAGTATCACTCAGGACAACCATGTAGAATATCCTGATATTCATTATTATTATTATTATGTTTTAGGTTTTGTGGAATTTAATATTATTCAAAAGATATGTGTTGATCTTTGGATAGTATTTAATTCTACCTGGTTAATATCTTCTTTTAATTCAGTGGTGCTCCTTCGTTTGATAATGTGAGTATCACTCAGGACAACCATGTAGAATATCCTGAAAAGTATTCTTCAGCATGCTGATGCAAGGCAGATTCAAATCCCAATGTATAGTGCATCATCGTGGATGCTCCTCTTCTTCATGTGTTAACGGGACTATTTACAGATGTTTTTATCTTGTCCATAAGAAAACACAAGTGGCAACAAAAGTGACAAAATAGCAATAATTAGAAACAAAAAATTTTCAAGTTGTATAGTATCTTTTATTAGATATTAAATCAGGTGCAGAGATTACTTGTGGTGTTGGCTTTTCCCTAGTTGTCTATGTAATCAAGTCAGCTGGTCAGCATGCAGAAAAATAGAACACCATTTTGCCACTCAGGTAAATTTCTAAAATAAATTTGGCTTAGCTTAGAAATGAGCTAAAAGGGCATTGTATAACTTTAGGAATTATTTTTTAGGTGATAATTTTGTCCATATTATTTTCTTACTGTGAAATGAAAGGATATATCTTCATATATAAAATGATGCATGTGGCTTTAGGGAGGATTTTTCAATTTTTTAATAACAGAAAATTATGAGTACATAAAGATACAAATAAATTAGTGGCTGATGGCCTTTGAAATACACCCTGATCCCTTGTGCATCCTGGCATTCACATTCTTGTATAATCTCCTCCCTTTGACTATGAGCTGGAACTTGTGTTTTCTCTTCTAAGAAATCGATTATGTCAAAAGTGATTCAATGTCTCCTTTGAAATATGATTACAAAAAGACTGTGACTTTCATCTTTCTTGTTCTTTCCCTCAATCTCAGTTCTTGTTTTGAGTGAGTAAGAGATATGCTAAATTAGAGGCAACAAATTAAATTGTGCTGTTTTCTGGCCCACAGAATCTGTGAGATAATAATTGAATGTTTCAGAGTTATTTTTTTGAGGCAATAGATAATTTGTAATTATTTTATGAAATATGCACTAAAATTTAACTCTATTTTGTTATTAATGTTAATATTTAGTCATTTATATATTTGTTAAATTTATATTTGAGCCCTAACTCTTGAAATACCATGGACCTTTAAACAACCTGGGTTTGAACTGCACTGGTCAACTTAAAAAATAGATTTTTTCACTAAATACATACTACAATGCTACATAAACTATGATTGGTTGAATCCATGGATGTACAAATGCAGATATGAAGGTGGACCAACGGCAAAGTTGCATGTAGATTGTTAATAGTGTGAGCGTTGTTACTCATCACCTCAGTATTGTTTAAGGGGCAACTGCAATGTTATCTGACTGGTTTACAACTATAAATATTTATAATAACATATTATGATGGAATACATCCCAGCTTAGATTTTTGTTCAGTTCAGTTCAGTCGCTCAGTCATGTCTGACTCTTTGTGACTCCTTGGACTGCAGGACGCCAGGCTTTCCAGTACATCAACTCCCAGAGCTTGCTCAAACTCATGTCCATTGAGTCGGTGATACCATCCAACCATCTTGTCCCCTTCTCCTCCTGCCTTCAACCTTTCACAGCATCAGGGTTTTTTCCAATGAGTCAGTTCTTCACATCAGGTGGCCAAATTATCGAAGCTCTGGCTTCAGCACCAGTCCTTCCAATGAATATTCAGGACTAATTTCCTTTAGGATTGATTGGTTTGATCTTCTTGCTGTCCAAGTGACTCTCAATAGTCTTCTCTGAAACCACAGTTCAAAAGCATCATTTTTTTGGTGCTCAGCTTTCTTTATGGTTCAACTCTCACATCCATACATTACTACTGGAAAATATATATTTTTGTAAGCAATGTCAAAACAGTTTGCTTACAGGGGAGAATGAAATATTCCTCCCACTTTGACTTATGTTAATTAGTCTCTTGGTTAAGAATTAAAGTAAGTGTTTTTTGTCTACAAATTTGCTTATTTTTATTGTGAAAATGCTCTGAGAATTTCTGGGATTATACAGTTCATTCATAAATCCAAATTGCTTCCTACATAATCGAATAGTTTCTCCTCTTATAGGACATTGAACTTAATTTTGCATTTCAGCAAGTCTGTTTTAATATCACTAAGAGGCATTATAAATTTAAGTATCATAAATATAAGCATCTAAAATCAGAGGATAATGATGTTTTTATGGCCTACACTTTGATGTTCTGTTATTTGAAGACAAGTTTCCAACAAAAGCAATTTAGCTTGATAATTGATAAGTAAGTGAAAGTTTCTCAGTTGGGTCTGACTCCTTGTGACCCCATGGACTATACAGCCCATGGAATTCTCCAGGCCAGAATACTGGAGTGCGTAGCCTTTCCCTTCTGCAGGGGATCTTCACAACCCAGGGATCAAACACAGGTCTCCTGCATTGCAGGCATATTCTTTACCAACTGAGCCACAAGGGAAGCCCAAAAATACTGGAGTGGGTAGCCTATCCCTTCTTCAGGGGAGCTTTCCCACCCAGGAATCGAACCAGGGTCTCCTGCATTGATAAATGTTGTTTGCACAAAAATAGTATTAATGCATCTGAAACTGTATTGCAATACAGTCTTTTTGTGTCTAGCTAATTCAAATAAGAAACAAAGTGAAAACTCAATCTTGATACTATAAGCAAACATATAAGTAATCAAATTGTGTCATGTTTTAATTTACTCCAGGAGCTAGCTACATGATGTTCAAAAAATTGAAGATTCAAAGAATGTAAGCTTTGATGGACAGAGCAAGCTTACACTCACATCAAAATGAGTTGGAATATATTAAGGAAATGAGCAGGTGCAAGCCTGAAGGCTTATTCTGGGTGACAATTATATGGTGTCAATCAGGATGCTATGTTCTGGTGTAGTGATCACCTTTTGTGATTTAGGCTTAAAATTGGGGGATGTAGCACTGCCTACATCTTTGTCCATCTTTAGTCCAAAAGTTACTTTTATTAAAAATTTAGAATGATTGAGTCAGATATTAATAGTTTATCAACTGGAAAGGGAGAAGTTGCTGACTTTGGGAGAGGTGAGTAGTCTCACATTTGATGAGACTTGGCTAGCTCCAACTGGGAAGAATGATAGGATTTCTGTGATTTCTACAATTGGTGTGACCACAGAATCCCAATGCACAGCAGTGGAGAGAGACACTCAGAGGGTGCAAGCCACATGGAGGACTTAGGTCAGACACCATGTCAGTCAATTATTTACATCTGTATATATTTTGATATAAAAATTAGGCACAAAATATTTAACACTGTTCAAATGAAGAACAGGTATATGATGATATTAGGTTGATTTCAGAAAAAAAAACTCCAAAATTAGCTGCTAAAGCTCTGTCTCTTATACACATCTAGATGTGTATAAGAGACAGGTATAGTATCTTTTATTAGATATTAAATCAGGTGCAGAGATTACTTGTGGTGTTGG
>SJYT01028717.1:19320-36964 GCA_006410635.1 Cephalophus harveyi | reverse complement strand
GATCATGGTATCCGGTCCCATCACTTCATGGCAAATAGATGGGAAAACAATGGAAACAGTGAGATGTGTATAAGAGACAGATATGTATCATATTTTGATATAAAAATTAGGCACAAAATATTTAACACTATTCAAATGAAGAACAGGTATATGATGATATTAGGTTGATTTCAGAAAAAAAACCTCCAAAATTAGCTGCTAAAGCTATTAATTATTTATCTTGCATATATATATATATATAATGTAATTAAATTAAAAAGAGAAATATAAAAAGAATATATTCACTTTGGAGAAAAGAAAGTATCTCTTTATTTGAAAAATTGAGAGAGAGAACATTTATTTCAAATTATACATTATAGAGTTTATCCATAACTACTTGCTTTTAAGCTAGTCAGAATGAATCGCATTTCAGTTGGGTTAATGCAAAATGAGGGCTTCCCTGGTAGCTCAGTTGGTAAAGAATCCACCTGCAATGCAGGAGACCCCAGTTCAATTCCTGGGTTGGGAAGATCCCAATATCACAGTAATACAAGTCTATGAGCCAACCAATAATGGTGAAGAAGCTAAAGTTGAACAGATCTTTGAAGACCTACAAGACCTTCTAGAAGTAACACCCAAAAAAGATATCCTCTTTGTTATAGCGGACTGGAAAGCAGAAGTAGGAAGTCAAGCGATATCTAGAATAACAGACAAATTTGGCCTTGAATTACAAAATGAAGCAGGGCAAAAGCTAACAGAGTTTTCCCAAGAGAATACACTGGTCATAGCAAACACCCTCTTCCAACAACACAAGAGAAGACACTACACATGGGCATCACAAGATGATCAATACCAAAATCGAATTGATTTCATTCTTTGCAGCCAAAAATGGAAAAGTTGTATGTAGTAAACAAAAACAAGACTGAAAGCTGACTGTGGCTCAGATCATAAACTCCTTATTGCCAAATTTAGACTTAAGTTGAAGAAAATAGGGAAAACCACTAGACCATTCAGGTATAACCTAAATCAAATCATTTACGATTAAATAGTGGAAGTGACAAGTAGATTCTAGGAATTAGATCTGACAGACAAAGTGCATGAAGAACTATGGATGGAAGTTTGTAACATTGTACATGAGGCAGTGATCAAGACCATTTTCAAGAAAGAGAAATGCAAAAAGGCAAAATGGTTTTCTGAGGAGGTCTTACAAATAGCTGAGAAAAGAAAACAAGCTAAAGGCAAAGGAGAAAAGAAAAGATATTCCCGTTTGAAGGCAGAGTTCCAAATAATAGAAAGGAGAGGTAAGAAAGCTTTCCTCAGTAAACAATGCAGAGAAAAAGAGGAAAACAATAGAATGGGAAAGACTAGAGATCTCTTCAAGAAAATCTGAGGTACCAACTGAATATTTCATGCAAAGATGGACACAATAAAGGAGAGAAAATGTATGGGTCTAACAGAAGCAGGAGATATTAAGAAGCAATACACAGAATACACAATACACAGCAATACACAGAACTATACAAAAAAAGATCTTCATGACCTAGATAACTATGATGCATGATCACTCACCTTGAGTCAGACATCCTGGAATGTGAGGTCAAGTGGGCCTTAGGAAGCATCACTATGAACAAAGCTAGTGGAGGTGATTAAGTTGCAGTAGAACTATTTCAAACCCTAAAAGATGTTCCTGCTAAGGTGCTGAACTCAATATGCCAGCAAATTTGGAAAACTCAGCAGTGGCCACAGGACTGGAAAAGGTCAATTTTCATTCCCAGAGAAAGGCAATGCCAAAAAATGTTCAACGACTGAAATTACACTTATCTCACACACTAGCAAAGTAATGCTCAAAATTCTCCAAGCCAGGCTTCAACAGTACGTGAACTGTGAACTTCCAGAGGTTCAAGCTGGATTTAGAAAAGGCAAAGGAACCAGAGATCAAATTGGCAGCATTTACTTGATCATCGAAAAAAAACAAGAGTTCCAGAAAAACATCTACTTCTGCATTACTGACTATGTCAAAGCCTTTGACTGTGTGGATCACAAGAAACTGTGGAAAATTCTGAAAAAGATGGGAATACCAGACCACCTCACCTGCCTCCTAAGAAATCTGTATGCAGGTCAAGAAGCAACAGGTAGAATCAGACATGGAACAATGGACTGGGAATGGAGTACATCAAGGCTGTATATTGTCACCTGGGTTATTTAACTTAAACACAGAGTGCATAAATGTGAAATGCCAGTCTGGATGAAACATAAGGTGGAATCAAGATTGCTGGGAGAAATATCAATAACCTCAGATATGCAAATGGCACCACCTTTACAGAAAAAAGCAAAGAAATAAAGAGCCTCTTGATAAAAGTGAAAGAGGAGAGTGAAAAAAAAAAAAAAACTGATTTAAAACTCAATATACAGAAAACTAAGATCATGGCATTCAGTCCCATCACTTCATGGCAAATAGATGGGAAAACAATGGAAACAGTGATAGACTTTATTTTCTTGAGCTCCAAAATCACTGCAGATGGTGACTACAGCCATGAAATTAAAAGACACTTGCTCCTTGAAAGAAAAGCTTTGACAAACCTAGACAGCATATTAAAAAGCAGAGGCATTACTTTCCCAACAAAGGTCTGTCTATTCAAAGCTATGGTTTTTCCAGTTGTCATGTATGGATGTAATGGGCTGGACTATAACGAAATTCGAGCGCCAAAGAATTGTTGCTTTCAAACTGTAGTGTGGGAAGAGACTCTTGGAAGTTCTTTGGACTGCATGGAGATCAAACTAGTCGATCCTAAAGGATATCAGTCTTGAATATTTATTGGAAGGACTAATGCTGAAGCTGAAACTCCAATACCTTGACCACCTGATGTGAAGAACTGTCTCATTGGTTAAGACCCTGATGGTGGGAAAGACTGAAGGCAGGAGGAGAAGGGGCAACAGAGAATGAGATGTTTGGATGGCATCAGCGACTCGATAGACATGAGTTTGACCAAGCTCTGGGAGATGGTGAAGGACAGCGAAGCCTGGTGTGCTGCAGTCCATGGGCTCTCAAAGGTTCAAACATGACTGAGGGACTGAAGTGAATTGAGTGCAACATGCATTACAAATAAGACATTTCATTGAGTTTAGTTGATGGAAGTTTGATTTGATTTTAGAGGTGTTTATTTATCTTACTTCCACATTCTTTTATTTGAAATTTGCACTTGGATAAGTCAGAGGAATTTGTTTTCTTGTTGGATTTCTTTACTAATTTCCATGAAGTCTCTGGAAAAGCATTAAGATGTGAAACTGAATGAAATGGAGAATATATCCAGCATACTAAAACTGAATGATTGATTGAAACCTTGAGCAAAAGATTAAGCAATTCATACAAATTTAGGGCAAAAATGACAACACAACTGAAAATATTACCAGGTCCACTACTCCTAACTCCACCAAAATAAATGCATTCTTCTTTTAGGCTGACATTTTATAAAAAATAAATCCTTTTAATTTTATGCCTAATTATAAGGAGAAATATGATCATAGAAATGTACTTTTGATAATAAAGGAATATCATAGAGTGTACTGAATATTAGAACATCTTAGTCTCTCAGTTTTCTATATTACATCCTGTACTTTTTCCATAACTTTTGTACATCACCAAACATCAGTTAATTTTACTCTTTTGAGGAGGATAGCACACTGGCTGCCTGGATGGTACAAATTTCATTATCATATTTAAAACAAGAAATAAGTTCAATCATATAATTCCCTTTCTCAAAATTCTACTGGTTTCCATAAGAAAGGGTGAATTTTTACCAAGGAAACCATTATTTTTCCCATTTAAGTGTTCATCTGTCATCGTTTATCCATATTTGTTCAATTTTGTTAAATTTGAAATAAGCACATTTCACAGTGTTTCAGTTCAATTCAGTTGCTCAGTCATGTCTGACGCTTTGCAATCCCATGGACTGCAACATGCCAGGCCTCCCTGTCCATCACCATCTCCCGGAGTTTACTCAAACTTAAAAAAAAAAAACTGATTTAAAACTCAATATACAGAAAACTAAGATCATGGCATTCAGTCCCATCACTTCATGGCAAATAGATGGGAAAACAATGGAAACAGTGATAGACTTTATTTTCTTGAGCTCCAAAATCACTGCAGATGGTGACTACAGCCATGAAATTAAAAGACACTTGCTCCTTGAAAGAAAAGCTTTGACAAACCTAGACAGCATATTAAAAAGCAGAGGCATTACTTTCCCAACAAAGGTCTGTCTATTCAAAGCTATGGTTTTTCCAGTTGTCATGTATGGATGTAATGGGCTGGACTATAACGAAATTCAAGCGCCAAAGAATTGTTGCTTTCAAACTGTAGTGTGGGAAGAGACTCTTGGAAGTTCTTTGGACTGCATGGAGATCAAACTAGTCGATCCTAAAGGATATCAGTCTTGAATATTTATTGGAAGGACTAATGCTGAAGCTGAAACTCCAATACCTTGACCACCTGATGTGAAGAACTGTCTCATTGGTTAAGACCCTGATGGTGGGAAAGACTGAAGGCAGGAGGAGAAGGGGCAACAGAGAATGAGATGTTTGGATGGCATCAGCGACTCGATAGACATGAGTTTGACCAAGCTCTGGGAGATGGTGAAGGACAGCGAAGCCTGGTGTGCTGCAGTCCATGGGCTCTCAAAGGTTCAAACATGACTGAGGGACTGAAGTGAATTGAGTGCAACATGCATTACAAATAAGACATTTCATTGAGTTTAGTTGATGGAAGTTTGATTTGATTTTAGAGGTGTTTATTTATCTTACTTCCACATTCTTTTATTTGAAATTTGCACTTGGATAAGTCAGAGGAATTTGTTTTCTTGTTGGATTTCTTTACTAATTTCCATGAAGTCTCTGGAAAAGCATTAAGATGTGAAACTGAATGAAATGGAGAATATATCCAGCATACTAAAACTGAATGATTGATTGAAACCTTGAGCAAAAGATTAAACAATTCATACAAATTTAGGGCAAAAATGACAACACAACTGAAAATATTACCAGGTCCACTACTCCTAACTCCACCAAAATAAATGCATTCTTCTTTTAGGCTGACATTTTATAAAAAATAAATCCTTTTAATTTTATGCCTAATTATAAGGAGAAATATGATCATAGAAATGTACTTTTGATAATAAAGGAATATCATAGAGTGTACTGAATATTAGAACATCTTAGTCTCTCAGTTTTCTATATTACATCCTGTACTTTTTCCATAACTTTTGTACATCACCAAACATCAGTTAATTTTACTCTTTTGAGGAGGATAGCACACTGGCTGCCTGGATGGTACAAATTTCATTATCATATTTAAAACAAGAAATAAGTTCAATCATATAATTCCCTTTCTCAAAATTCTACTGGTTTCCATAAGAAAGGGTGAATTTTTACCAAGGAAACCATTATTTTTCCCATTTAAGTGTTCATCTGTCATCGTTTATCCATATTTGTTCAATTTTGTTAAATTTGAAATAAGCACATTTCACAGTGTTTAAGTTCAATTCAGTTGCTCAGTCATGTCTGACGCTTTGCAATCCCATGGACTGCAACATGCCAGGCCTCCCTGTCCATCACCATCTCCCGGAGTTTACTCAAACTGAGTAAACTGAGTTGTCCACTGAGTTGGTGATGTCATCCAACCATCTCATCTGTGTCTTCCCCTTCTCCTCCTGGCTTCAATCTTTCCCAGCATCAGGGTCTTTTTTAATGAGTCAGTTCTTCACATCAGGTGGCCAAACCTTTGGTGCTCAGCTTTCTTTATAGTCCAACTCTCACATCCATAGATGACTTCTGAAAAAACCTTAGCTTTGACGAGACGGACCTTTGTTGGCAAAATAATATCTCTGATTTTTAATATGCTGTCTAGATTGGTCATAAATTTTCTTCCAAGGGGCAAGAATCTTTTAATTTCATGGCTTCAGTCACCATCTGCAGTGATTTTGGAGCCCAGAATATAAAGTCTGTCACTGTTTCCACTGTTTCCCCATCTATTTGTCTCACAGTTTTATCTATTTCTGTATTGCATTGCAATATGCCTCTATCTGTAGTGATTTTGCCCTCTGTCAAAATTTTGCAGTTTCAGAGAAAAACATTAAATACTTGAAAACTCATCTTAATTATCAAGTCCTATATGACTTGCTTTTCAGCGTTTATTATGAGCAAGTGATGAACTAAAATGAAGATCCATGAAGACCTATTGAATAAATTTTCTTTTGCTGCTCAATTCATAAGCCAATTCCTTTGGGGCATAAAAAATCTTGTGTCCCTTTGAGTTTATTAAAGTAAATTCATAACTTCTAAGAAGTGATGGCATAGACTCACTTTTCCCTGTTTCTCTCTGTGTGTGCATGTTAAGTTGTTTCAGTTGTGTTTGACTCTGTGTGACTTTATGGACCATAGCCTACCAGGCTCCTCTGTCCATGGAATTCTCCAAGCAAGAATACCGGCTAGCTATTTTCTTCTCCAGGGGATCTTCCTGACCCAGGGATCGAACCTGTATCTGCTAGGTCTCCTGCATTGGCAGGCAGATTCTTTACCACTAATGCCACATAGTAAGCCCATTTCTCTCTGTGTATACAATGAAATATACTAGGGATAATACAGCACAATCATAAAAGGGCTCTGAAAGTTATAAAGAGGAAGGTAAACTAGTAGAGATATCATGACTTAAAGAAAACAGAGGGATAACTTCCAGGTTGGGTGGCACAAGGCTGTGCAACCAAGAAACTCCTCAAGCATAGACACACAATCTCTCTCTTGCATCTCTCTCTTGCTCTCTCTCTCTCTCTCTCGAACACACACACACACACACAGAATAAAAGGACCAGAAAACGTGCACCCAAATGGAGGCTTAGGAAGGTGACTCATACTCAGTGACAACAGTAGATCCATCCTCCCTGCAGCAACGTATCAGCAGAATTCAGGAAACAAAACTCTTGGCTGCTATGATCCAATCTTCACATGAAAGCAATGAAAGTAGGATTCAGCCAGCCCCATCTACTCCAGGACCCCTAAAAGGAAGCAACAAGCCAGTCTCTCTGTCTGCATAACAAGCACCAGTGAGTCTTGTGTCTCCTGGTCCTCCACTCAGTTGTAAAGGCCACACAAAGAGCTTTGCAGACATAGTGAGTGTTTTTCCTTCACCCAGCTGTAGAACACAGTCAAGCCTGGTCGTCTCCACTTGAGTGTGGATCTTTGTTCAACAACAGAAACCAACCTAGAACAAGTGTCTCTGGGCTCCCCAGACAGTGGGAGAAGATAACTCAGGCTTCAGGTCTTCTGATTCTCTACCAAATGGCAGTCAGTTACACAAATTCTGTGATACTAATACCAAATTGGTATATGAATCTAAATCAATTCCAATTGAAATGCCAGCAAGGGTTTTACAGATATAAAAAAGCTTATTCAAAAGTTTATATGAAAGATATAAGAATTATAATAGCTAATATGACCTTTTAAAAGAAAAATGTTGTAGGAGAGATCCCTCCACTCAATAATTAGCCATATTTTATAGCTACAATAATTAAGGTAGCATGGTGTGTGTATGAGGAATAGACACATAAAAAAATGAGAAAGGAAAAAGAACCCAGAAATAGACTCAAAAAGAATGCACAAGTAGGTTTTGAACAAATATGCAAAAGTAATTCCATGGAAAACCTATAGTCTTTTCAAGAAATACTGTTGGATCAATTAGACACGAGTAGTCAAAAAACAATAGAAACAAATAAGACTTTGACCAAAGTCTCACACCTCGTTAAAAACATTAATTCAACATTGACTTGCAACTGATATTGAAGTGTTACACTTTAAAATATTTAGGAAAAAAAAGTCCATGATCTATATGAGGAAAATTACATAACCTCAATGAAAAGAATCAAAGAAAATCTAAATAAATGGAAATTATCCCATATTCATGGATGGAAATAATCAATATCATCACGATGTCAATTCTTCCTAATTTGATCTATAGATTAATGTAATTCTGGTAAAAGTCTCAGAAAATTAATCTGTGGATACTTATAAACTGAATCTAAATTTTACATAAAGAGATAGAAGACCTAGGATAGTCAGTAAAACATTGTAGATGAAGAACAATGGGGTCTGACATCACCCAACTTTAACTTAAAACTATAATAATCACAACAGTGTGGTACAGATGAAAAAAAAGACAAATAGATCAATGTACTAGAATAGAGAACATAAAAAGTGACCCACACAAATATAGTCAACTGGTTTTAACAAAAGAGCAGAGGCAAATGAATGGATTGAGGATAATCTTTTCATCAAGTGATACTAGAACAAAATCCCAAAATTGCATTACTATCTTGCAAACCACTAAACTAGACAAAACTTTAAACCTTTCACAAAAATTAACTCAAAGTGAATTATAGACCTAAATGTAAAACATAAAAACACTAAATTTCTAAAAGATGTCATAGGAGAAAGTCTAGATGACCTTAGGTTTGATAATGATGTTTTTTGTAAATATAACACCAAAAGCAAAAACACCATTAATGAAAGAAAAAAAATGACCCCATGGACTGCAGCCTACCAGGCTCCTCCATCCATGGGATTTTCCAGGCAAGAGTATTAGAGTGGGTTGCCATTGCCTTCTCCAAAACATATACTAGATTAAAAAAAATAGTATCCAAAACACACAAAGAAAGCTTAAAACTCAACAGTAAGATAACAAAATATCTAATTTAAAGTTTAAAGTTTAAGTTATCTGAGCAGACTCTTTATCAAAGGAGATATACATATGGTATAGATATGCATATGAAAGTATACGCAATATCATATGTCATTATGGAACTGCAAGTTAAAATAATAGTGAGGTACCAATACATACCTATTGGAATGACTAAAATCCAAAACAGTAGAAAAAAAATGTACTCAAAATTAAGAATTTTTGTTCTGCAAAAGTTACTTCTAATAGAATGAAAAGACAAGATACAGAATAGGAGAAAAATCTTTGCATAGTGTCTGGATCATAGGTATAGCCTTGTGAGAAACTGGAAGAAAAATCTTTGCAAAACATATACTAGATTAAAAAAACTAGTATCCAAAACACACAAAGAAAGCTTAAAACTCAACAGTAAGAGAACAAAATATCTAATTTAAAGTTTGGCAAATTATCTGAGCAGACTCTTTATCAAAGGAGATATACGTATGGTATAGATATGCATATGAAAGTATACTCAATATCATATGCCATTATGGAACTGCAAGTTGAAATAATAGTGAGGTACCAATACATACCTATTGGAATGACTAAAATCCAAAACACTGACACCACAAAATGCTGATGAGGTTGGGGAGCAGCAGGATTTCTCATTTGTTTTTTTGTGGGAATGTAAAATAGTACAGCCACTTTAGAAGATATTTAGCAGTTTCTTCTGAAACTATATAATATAGTGTTGCACTCCTTGGTATTTAACCAAGTAAGTTGAAAATGTTAAGTCTGCACAAAAATATATATGTGCTGTGGATATTGCTAAGTTAAAAAAAGTCAATCGGAAAATGCTGTATACTGCATGAGTCCATCTATATGTCATCTGAAAAGGTAAAACTATAGAGACAGTAAAAAGATCAATGGTGGCCAGGGGGTCAGGAGAAGAGATGGAGGGGTGGATATGTGGAGCACAGGAGAGCTATAGGACAATAAAATTATTTCATATGAAAATGTAATTGGTGACACTAGTCATTATATATTTATCAAAATCCAGAATGTACAACACAGAGTGAACCCTAATGCAACCTATGGACCTTAGTAAATAATGGTGGTGGTGGTTTAGTCACTAAATCGTGTCTGATTTTTGTGACCCTATGGACTGTAGCTTGCTAGGCTCCTCTGTCCATGGTGTTCTCCAGGTAAGAATACTGGAGTGGGCTGCCATTTCTTTCTCCAGGGGATCTTCCCAACCCAGGACTCAAACCAAGGTCTCTTGTATTGCAGGCAGATGCTTTACCAACTAGGCTACAAGGGAAGTTCATATCAACATTGGTTGTGCTTAGTTGCTCAGTTGTGTCAGGAGTCTTCCCAGCCCAGCAATTGAATCGGGGTCTTCTGCATTGCAGGTGTATTCTTTAAAATCTGAACCACTAGGGAAGACCATGAATACTGAAGTGGGTAGCCCATCCCTTCTCCAGGGGATTTTTCTGGCCAGGGAATCAAGCCGGGGTCTCCTGCATTACAGGAGGATTCTTTACCAATATCGGTTAAGCAATTGCAATAAGTGTACCACATTAATTTCAGATGTTAATAATAGGGAAAATAGTGAAAGGAGGGTGAGGAAGTATATGGGAATTTTCTGTAATTTCAGCTCCGCTTTTCTGTAAATTTAAAATGGTGCAAATATGTAAAGTATATTAATTTAAAACAAGCAAAATAGCATGAAATAATTGAGGTCTACAGTGAGACTAAGACTTCAACAGTAAGAACACGGTCCATAAAAGCAAAACCTGATAAGTTGGACCTCATAAAATAAAATAAATACTCTGCAAGGGAGCTTCACTTGGAAAGAGGTTGAAAAGAAAAAGTGAATACTGGGAGAAATTATTTACACATTTGTAGAAGATAAAAATTAGTATTTCAAATATATAAAGAACTCAGAATTTGAGTAAACATTAAGAAAGTGAATTAGAAAATTGATTAAATATATAAAAAGGTATTTCACCAAATATATGCTAATTTTAAGACTATGAAAAAGTTTACAAGTTATTAACCAATAGAAAAATTCAAATTAAAAGCAAAATCAAATGTCACTACAAATTTATCAAAATGGCTAAAATTAAAAAAAACAATGATGGCACAATATGTGGAAGAGGATGCAGAGAAAGCCTCTCAGTCATACAATGCTGCTGGGAATGTCAAAAGGTACACTCACTATGAAAAACAATTTGGCATTTGAAAAAATTAAACATACAATTTTTGTGCATCTCAGAAATTTTACTATTGGGTAATATCCTCAAGAAATAAAAATTTATATTCACATAAAAACTTGAAAACAAATTTTAGTACTAGTTTTCTTTTTTATAAACAAGAATGACACCAGCCCAGATGTCCTTTAGTAGGTGAATGACTAAAAAGTCATTCAAAATATATACCTTGGAATACTATTTAGCACTGAAAATCAATGGATTACTGATACACGCAACTTGGGTGAATTGCTATAGAATTATGTGAGTGAAAAAATAAAAAATCTATTATCAAAAGTTGACATTCTATATGACTTCACTTAAATAATATTTTTAAAATTGTGGTTAATTATACATACCATAATATTTGCCATGTAACATTTATTTATCAGTGTACATGTCTGTGGCTTTAAGAACATTTACATTTACATTATTATGCACCCAAGGATAATCATCTACCTCCAGAATGCTTTTATCCTCCCTAGTTGAAACGGTGCAACATACCATTTAACCCTAACTCCCCACATCAAACTACCGCACAATTGCTCTCATCTCACATGCTCAAAATCCTCCAAGCCAGGTTTCAGCAATACGTGAACCGTGAACTTCCAGATGTTCTAGCTGGATTTAGAAAGGGCAGAGGTACCAGAGATCAAATTGCAACATCTGCTGGATCATCAAAAAAGCAAGAGAGTTCTAGAAAAACATCTATTTCTGTTTAATTGACTATGCCAAAGCCTTTGATGGTGTGGATCACAACAAACTGCAGAAAATTCTGAAAGAGATAGGAATACCAGACCACCAGACCTGCCTCTTGAGAAATCTGTATGCAGTTCAGGAAGCAACAGTTAGAACTGGACATGGAACAGCAGACTGGTTCCAAATAGGAAAAGGAATACGCCAAGGCTGTATATTGTCACCCTGCTTATTTAACTTATATGCAGAGTACATCCATTTTTGGATGAATAAGTGACATTTTTGAAATATTAACATTTCAAAGTAGATAACATTTTTAAATGAAGAAAAATAGAAATGGAGAACCAATTAGTTTCTATCAGTTATTAGATACGGAGCTAGGAGTAGGAGAAGAGTAAGCAATTAGGAAAAGGCAACATGAGGAATCTTTGCAGTGATGAAATTGTTCTATGTATTTTCTGTGGCAGTGGATGCACAAATAAATAGATGTAATAAGTTTCCTTGAGCTAAATACAAACACACACACATACTCACATACACACCTGTGTATATATCCACGCTAAAAAGGTACATGTTTAACTGCAGAACTCTGAATGAAGTCAAAATCAACATTTTAGTTGTTATTATTATAGTTTTCTAAGAATTTGCCTTGAAGAAAATTGGGTATTTCTTCTTTTCTAGTTTGGATTATTTGAATTTTTTTTCTTCTCTGATTGCCATGACTAGGACTTATATTCAGTTCAGTTCAATTCAGTTCAGTCGCTCAGTCATATCTGACTATTTGTGACTCCATTGACTGAAGTACGCCAGGCTTCCCTGTCCATCACCAAGTCCCGTAGCTTGCTCAAATTCATGTCCATTGAATCAGTGATGCCATCCAAGCATCTCAAACTCTGTCTTCCCCTTCTCCTCCTGCCTTCAGTCTTTCCCAGCATCAGGGTCTTTTCCAATGAGTCAGTTCTTCACATCAGGTGGCCAAAGTATTGGAGCTTCAGCTTCAGCACCAGTCCTTTCAGGGAATATTCAGGATTGATTTCCTTTAGGATTGACTGGTTTGATCTCCTTGCAGGCCAAGCGACTCTCAAGAGTCTTCTCCAACACCACATTTTGAAGGCATCAATTCTTTGACACTCAACCTTTTCTATTGTCCAGATTTCACTTCCATACATAACTACTGGAAAAACCATAGCTTTGACTATACGGACATTTGTAGGCATAGCAATGTCTCTGCTTTTTAATACACTGTCTAGGTTTGTCATTGCTTTTCTTCCAAGGAGCAAGTGTCTTTTAATTTCATGGCTGCAGTCACCATCTGCAGTGATTTTGGAGCACGAGAAAATAGTCTGCCACTGTTTCCATTGTCTACCCAGCTATTTGCCATGAACTGATGAGACCAGATGCCATAATCTTTGCTTTTTGAATGTTGAGTTTTAAGCCAGCTTTTCACTTTCCTCTTTCACCTTCATCAAGATTCTCTTTAATTTCTCTTTGCTTTCTGCCATAAGGGTGATTTAATCTGCATATCTGAGGTTGTTGATATTTCTTCTGGCAATCTTGATTCTAGCTTAGGTTCATCCAGCCCAACATTTCACACGATGTACCCTTGGACTGCAGGGAGATCCAACCAGTCCATTCTGAAGGAGATCAGCCCTGGGATTTCTTTGGAAGGAATGATGCTAAAGCTGAAACTCCAGTACTTTGGCCACCTCATGAGAAGAGTTGACTCATTGGAAAAGACTCTGATGCTGGGAGGGATTGGGGGCAGGAGGAGAAGGGGACGACTGAGGATGAGATGGCTGGATGGCATCACGGACTCGATGAACTTGAGTCTGAGTGAACTCCGAGAGATGGTGATGAACAGGGAGGCCTGGCGTGCTGAGATTCATGGGGTCGCAAAGAGTCGGACACAACTGAGCGACTGAACTGAACTGAACTGAACTTTACATATAAGTTAAATTAGCAGTGTGATAATATATAGCCTTGATATATTCCTTTCCCAATATTAAACCAGTCCATTGTTCCATGTCTGGTTGTAGCTGTTGATTTTTGATCTGCATACAGGTTACATATAAGGCAGGTAAGGTGGTCTGATATTCTTTAGAATTTTCCACAGTTCCTTGTGATCCACACATTCAATGGTGTTAGTGTATTCTGTGAAGCAGAAGTAGATGTATTTTTCTGGAATTCTCTTCCTTTTTCTATGATCCAACTGATGTTATCAGTTTCATCTCTGGTTTATCTGCCTTTTCTAAATCCAGCTTATACATCTGGAAGTTGTCGGTTTCCATACTGCTGATTATGCTGAGGTAGGTTCACTCTATGTCCACCTTGTAGAGAGTTTTATTATAAATGGGTATTTAATTTTGTCCAAAGCTTTTTTTCCACATCTATTGAAAAGATCATATGATTTTTATCCTTTAACTTGCTAATATGGTGTATCACACTGATTGATCTACATACACTTAAGAATACTTGCATCCCTGAGATAAACCCCATTTGATCATGTTGTATAATCCTTTCAATGTGTTGTTGGATTCTTGTTGCTAGTATTTTGTTGAAAATATTTGTATGTATATTCATTGGTGATATTGGTTTGTAATTTTCTTTTTCTGTAATGGTCTTTTTGTGATATATTTTTTTGGCTTTGGTATCAAGGTGATGGTATTCTCATGAGATGAGCTTGAAATTATTCTGCCCTCTGTAATATTTTAGAAAATCTGAGAAGGATAAGCCTTAGCTCTTGTCTAAATGTTTGGTAGAATTCACCTATGAACCCATCTGACTCTGGACTTTTGTTTCTTGGAAGATTTTTAATCACAGTATCAGTTTCGTTACATATGATTGGTTTGTTCATATTTTCTATTTCTTTCTGGTTCAGTCTTAAAAGGTGTGGCTTTCTAAGAACCTGTCCAGTTCTTCCTGGTTGTCCATTTTATTGTCATACACTTTCCTGTAGTCGTCTCTTATGATTCATTTTATTTCTTGATGGCAGTTATAATTTCACCTTTTTCAGTTCTAATTTAATTGATTTGAAGCCTCTCCCTTTTTCTTAATGAGTCTGGCTAAATGTTTATCAGTTTTGTCTATCTTCCTGAAGAACCAGATTATAGTTTCATTGACTTGTTCTGTTGGTTTGTTCATTTCTACGTAATTTATTTCTGCTCCTATTAGTCTATCAAACAGAGTGTAGTAATTCAGAAAGAAAAAAAAAATTAACACATATATGTGAACCTAGGAAAATGGCACAGATGAACCTACTTGAAGGGCAGGAATCGAGATGCAGATATAGAGAAAAGACGTGGACCCAGAGTTGGGGAAAGGAGAGAGTGGGGGTAATTGAGAGAGGAGCATTGACATAGACACTTTACTATGTGAGAAATAGAGAGCTAGTGGGAGCCTGCGGCAAAGCTCAGAGAGCTCAGCTCGGTGTTCTGTGAGGACCTAGAGTGGTGGGATGGGGAGGTGAGAAAGAGATCCAAAAGAGAGGGGATATATGTTTACACATAGCTGATTTTTTTTTTTTTTTTTTTTTGGTACAGCACAAACTAACAAAAGATTGTAAAGCAATGCTACCACAAGTAGAAGAGAAACTATTCAAGTGAAGTCATGAAAGTATTGTGACTGAGGTCCTTCCAAGCAAAAAGAATAACATAAGGAAAACCATACAGACATAAAACTTCATTCACTGAAGATATTAGTAGTAGCTAGTATTGTCCCTAGTTGATTGAGCAAAACAGGGAGGGATAAATAAAGAGGTTAAATAGGATTATATCATATTGAACATTTGAAATTAAACAAAAAACTTTGGCCTATATGCTGGAAGCTCTGAAGCTACTGAAATAAAACACTGTAACATTTTGCTTAGACTAAAGTAAGGTCAGTGGAGACAGGAAGTCAGGAATGGAAACTAGAGAACATGATACCTTGGACACAGAGAGAGAGCGATTCTTACTTGTCATAGAATGAATGGACCGAGTGTACCCTGGAGGTTATAAGTGATCTAAAGGAAGAAGGTGTACTGTGGTGTCATTTTGTGCCCTGCAGCACAGAGTGACAGAGTTTTAAAAAGGAAAAGTGCAGAGGAGAAAAATTGCAAATGATGAACAGCAAGAGACAGTCCAGAGGTGACCACTGTGTGTGTGTACCATTCATTTACTCCACTTTATCAGAGTGTAAATACCTTTTATCAAATATTTAATTCTGTTTCATTCTCTAAGAACCATGATCAGGCTTCACCAACAATGCTGCTGCTGCTGCTGCTGCGTCTCTTCAGTCCTGTCTGACAACAATGGGACTAATTCTGGGTGGAAACCCTTAACTTCCTGGTCTTTGACTTAATACACAGATATAAACACCTTGGAATTATTTGGTCTTCCTGAACTAAATGACTCTTCCCTGGGCTTTACTGTAGTTTTGGGGTTTTGTTTTTACTATGTAACTCTCATAAACCCAAAACATTTTATTGAAAATATGTTTCCTTAACAGAACTGCTGTTTCCCCTCAACTTTGTGTAATGAGCAGGATCCTATGGGGCCTTCCCAGAATCGAGCATTCCCCCATATCCTCTGCTTGCCTTTTATTTACAGATAACCTGTAGTCTCTCAGGCCTCTCCTGAGTTGCAAAATCCTGGCTCAAGAATTAACAATTGAAAAGGATGTGAACATGTAGTGAGAAAAATAGCAGTTCAGCCTGGAGAACTGGTAACAAACAGTAAATCAGTCATATTAGCAGCCACTGAATCTTTAATTCATCCCCAAAGTATCTAGATAATACTATCTGATCCACATTTCTCAGTGGTTTTACAAATATTAAGACAACCTGCCTCATGAAAGAAGTTAACTATATGATGATCAGGAGCAGGTAGCCCTCCGACTTATTGAAGCGTGAGGATTGATAATGTTAACACCTTTGACACTGCGTTGTCACCTCCCATCAACCAGTTAGAGAACTGTGTAGATGCTGGTCACATACCTGGCAGGCCCCTGCCTCACACTGTCTTTAAAAATTGCTTTGCTGAAACCCACTGGGGAGCTCAGGTCTTTTGAGCATGAGCTGCCTATTCTTTTTTTGGTTCCCTGTGATGAATGCTACACTTTGCTTCACCACAATCTGGTGTCGATGCATTGGTTTTACAGTGCACAGGTAAGCAGACTCGTTTGGTTCAGTAATGCTGTTGTTTAGTTGCTGAGTCGTGTCTGACTCTATGGACTGTAGCTCACCAGGCTCCTCTGTCTATATAATTTCCCAGGCAAGGATAATGCAATAGGTTGGCATTTCCTTCTCCAGGGGATCTTCTTGACTAAGGGATGAAACTCACGTCTCCTATATGGCAGGCAATTCTCTACTGCTGTGCCACTATGGAAGAATTTTCAGTAACATTCGCAGTGAGTGAGTGATAGTCGTTTAGTCACGTTCAACCCTTTGTGACCCCATGGACTTATTATCTGCCAGATCCTCTGTCCATGGGATTCTCCAAGCAAGAATACTGGAGTGGGTCATGTCAATGTATGGCAAAACCAATACGGTATTGTAAAGTAAAATAAAGTAAAAATAAAATTAAAAAAAAAAAAATGCTCTGCAAGGGAGCTTCACTTGGAAAGAGGTTGAAAAGAAAAAGTGAATACTGGGAGAAATTATTTACACATTCGTAGAAGATAAAAATTAGTATTTCAAATATATAAAGAACTCAGAACTCGAGTAAACATTGAAAAAGTGAATTAGAAAATTGATTAAATATATAAAAAGGTATTTTACCAAATATTCGGAGAAGGCAATGGCAAGCCACTCCAGTACTCTTGCCTAGAAAATCTCATGGACTGAGGAGCTTGGTAGGCTGCAGTCCATGGGGTCGGGAAGCGTCGACATGACAGAGCGACTTCCCTTTCACTTTTCACTTTCATGCATTGGAGAAGGAAATGGCAACCCACTCCAGTGTTCTTGCCTGGAGAATCCCAGGGACAGGGGAGCCTGGTGGGCTGCTGTCTGTGGGGTCGCACAGAATTGGACACGACTGAA
>SJYT01028717.1:0-12065 GCA_006410635.1 Cephalophus harveyi | reverse complement strand
AGACCTATAGCAAGAATTCTGCTTACCCAGAAAGGATTTTAAAGTACATGATGGAATGACTAGCATTTGTATCCATGCCTTTTAAATTACATTTGACTATATTTGTTTTATCATGAATACATCTTAATTGTAAGATGTGTTCATCTTAGAAACAATCATTTATTTCAGATAATTAATCTTGGAAAAAATAAAAACTATAAACAAAATAGATATAGAACATTAAAAATAATTGTTTGGAGTATAAAAATAACTAATTAATTTAATGGATTATGACTATTAATCCATGTATAATACTAAATGAAAAGGTAAAAACTGAGAAATGTTTGCAAATCTCTCATATTTAAAATATTTTATGGAAGGTAAACTTATGGAGGAACTATAAAAATTAACCTTTGTGTATCTACCCATATTGTCCCAACACCATGTAATAAAGATAAATTTACCACTGTTGGCCTCAGTTTTAAGAAGGACCATCTTCCTTAATAAAAGTCTATTGACTTGAGCCAGAAAGCTGAACATCAACTTTTAAAGACTGAATTTTCTTATGATAACATCCCTTTTTCTGTTTCAAGTTCTCTTGAAAGCAGCTTTTTGCCCTTTCCCTGTTTGCCTATTTCAGTCTCTTAAGTAAAGCATCTTTGATTTCAACAGACACATGCCTCTCAAATTATTGGCTAATAGGTGTAAAGCAGCTGATCCTGGGTTTTGTTCTGCTCTGGGGAAGGCACCACAATTAATGGGCCAAATAATTATGTTTTCCTAGATCTGTCCTTACTACAATGTTTCTCCTTCCTATTTCAGCTTTGCCTTACCATTATTTTGTCATTAATATATAGTTGAAGTGTTGAAAAGACACCAGAAAGTGCAAGGTGCTATTTCCATGTCATCTGAATTTCTATATGTATGTGACCCACTGTCTATTAGATCAGTTCAGTTCAGTCACTCAGTCATGTCTGACTCTTTGTGACTGCATGGAATGTAGCACTCCAGGCTTTCCTTTTCATCACAAACTCCCGGAGCTTTCTCAAACTCATGTCCATCGAGTCGGTGATGCCATCCAACCATCTCATCTGAAGTCCCCTACTCCTCCCACCTTCAATCTTTCCCAGCATCAGGGTCTTTTCAAATGAATCAGCTCTTTGTATCAGGTGGCAAAAATATTGGAGCTTCACTGTCAGTCCTTCCGATGAATATTCAGGACCGATTTCCTTGAGGATTGACTGGTTTGATCTCTTTGCTTTCCAAGGGACTCTCAAGAGTCTTCTCCAACACCACAGCTCAAAAGCATCAATTCTTCAGTGCTCAGCTTTCTTTATGGTCCAATTCTCACATCCATACATGACTACTGGAAAAATCATACATTTGAGTAGACAGACCTTTGTCTGCAAAGTAATGTCTCTACTTTTTAACATGCTGTGTAGGTTGGTCATAGTTTTTCTTCCAAGGAGCAAGTGTCTTTTTATTTCATGGCTGCAGTCACCATGTACAGTGATTTTGGAACCCAAGAAAATAAAATCTGTCACTGTTTCCATTGTTTTCCCATTTATTTGCTATGAAGTGATGGGACCAGAGGCCATGATTTCCGTTTTTTGAATGTTGAGTTTCAAGCCAGCTTTTTCACTCCCATCAAGAGACTCTTTAGTTCCTCTTCACTTTCTGCCATAAGGGTGGTGTCATCTGTATATCTGAGGTTATTGATATTTCTCCCAGCAATCTTGATTCCAGCTTGTGCTTCATCCAACCCTCTGTACTCTGTTCTCTGCATAGAAGTTAAGTAGGGTGACAATATACAGCCTTGATGTACTCCTTTCCTAATTTGGAACCATTCCACTTTTCCATGCCTGGTTCTCACTACTGCTTCTTGACCTGCATACAGATTTCGCAGGAGGCAAGTAAGGTGGCCTGGTATTCCCATTTCTTTATAAGAATTTTCCACAGTTTGCTGTGATCCACACCATCAAAAGCTTTATCATAGTCAATAAAGCAGAAGAAGACGTTTTCCTGGAATTCTCTTGAATTTTCTGTGATCCAGCAGATGCTGTCAGTTTGATCTCTGGTTCCTCTACCTTTTCTAAATTCAGTTTGAACATCTGGAAGTCCCACTGTGTATATAAATCTCTATACACCATTGCACATAATCACAGAATATCCTCAGCAACATATCACTGGAATAAGACTACTCGATGCCAAGAAATATGTGCCATGTTAATAATCTAAATATTTAAAACTTATTGAACAGTCACTATGCAACAGACATTATGCATTAATATATACAGTTATAAAGGGGCACTTTGAAGCCCCATTTACTGTTGTAAAAAACAAAAAATGAAAAAAATGTAATTGCTTATTATCATATAATCAAGAAGTGTTAAGATTTAATTCCAAGTAGTCAGTTTCCAAAGCAGTGCTCTGAACCCTAACTCATTATTCTTTGTTTTATCATGCAGTACACATATCATCTCTGTGCTTCTTTCTACTATATTGAGAACAGATAAAATATCGACATAGTCCATAAAGTCAGTCTTTTGTTCAAAAAGAAATTATCTCTGTAATGGTTTTCTAGATTTGCAATTTATATATCTATGCATGCACACAATAATATGAAACAACTTAAGGACTACATTATAATATTGTTACATATCCCATAAGAAAATATTTGTCTAACTTTTTCCAGTTATAACATGAAAAAAATATTTTAGAGGAGAGTCAAATATGGCAACATCCCTTTGGTTTTGCATAAAATAACTTGCAAAATATTTTTCTTCAAAAACTTTGCTTTAATAATCTTTTAAAAATTGATAAAAATTAAAATTTTAAAAAGTTTCTAATACTCTGAGATCGAGTTAAATTTCATCACACTTTTCAATTGTTCTTTTGACTGGGACAGCTAGATGTCAATTATAAGATAGAGGAGCATTAATGTCTATACCATTTCTGAAAACTCTTCATCTGCCTACACAGAATATAAATACCCTACAAATTCATTCTATATAAGTACAAAATGTTTGCCTTTTGATACTGTTCACGAGGTTCTCATGGAGAGCTGAGTCACTGAAAAAAACCCTGATCCTGGGAAAGATTGAGGGCAGGCAGGAGGAGAAAGGGGCTACAGAGAATGGGATGGTTAGATGGCATCTCCAAATCAATGGACATGAGCAAAGTCTGGGAAGTAGTGAAGGACAGGGAAGCCAGGCATGCTGCAGTCCATGGGGTTTCAAAAAGTTAGACATGACATAGTGACTGAACAGCAACAATGACAATTATTACTGTTTTCAACAATGTTTTTGCAAAGCAACAAATTACTTCATCACCGCGTGTGTTCTCTTTATATCACTATCTCTTGTGTAATAGCCATGACTACAAGTTTACACATCATTGATTTCTTTTGGGGTTAGCAGGGATTCACAAAGTTTCTTGTAATGAAAGATTTGGGCCTCCCTGGTAGCTCAGCTGGTAAAAAATCCACCTACAAGGCAGGAGACTGTGGTTTGATTCCTGCGTCAGGAATATCCCCTGAAGATTTAATTTTGGCACATATCCAAAGCAAATTAAACACACTCTGCTTGCTATTTTCAGTAATACCACAGAATTAAACCAGTCTTCATAATATAATACTAAATAAAAATTATATATGATAGAAAATATTACGAATTAATATTAAAAATATTTATTACACTTTGATCTATAAATCATTTTTAAAGGACTAGTTTAATATAGAAATGAAAATATAAAACATGAGAAAATATTCTTTCCTTCTTCAATTGTATTGGCCAGAAAGTTCATTTGGGTTTTTTCCATAAGATGTTATTTATTTTTTTAACTTACTTATAATTTATGACATTTAGACTCTTAGGAAAGAAAGAAGTCATTCAGTTCCCTACCCTTGTTTTAGCATTGTTGACCAAAGAAAAGAAAATGAACACATTATCTTTCTTCACTTAGAGAAAAAAGTAAGAAAATGGTATTTGAAGCAAAAGTAATGGGAAAACACACACACACACACACACACACACACACACAAAAAAAAAAAAACTCCTGCTTTTCTATTCTGGCCTAACAATGGAAGTATCTTTTTTTTTTTTTTTTTCCTCTCCTTTGATGTTTGCTAAATGAAATGTAGCTTGCACACAAAACATTAAGAACAGTGACACCTATGAGTGAGAGTATCAGAGGTGAGTTTGATGAGTACCATCTGTTCTCCAGTCCTGTGGGGTTTTTATTCTGTCTGTGGGGTGCACTCATGCTTAGAGCCCAGGTAGAGTATTCAACCAAGTTATTTTGCAAATAAAACAAGTTGCTTCACAACTTAGTATATTCTTAAATATATTTGGAATATATGTGGTTGTGAATGTGACTCATTTCCCATGGAATGCTCCATGCTGACACCCTGATAAATTCCCATATGCATTTCTGTAATTTGGTTGTGGGAAGAGTTCTTAGGCTTATTTATTTGTTTTACTGTTTTGAGTAAGAAGTACTGCTTAGATTTTTTTTCTAGCCTCAAAATGATTCCAAGAATTTGTAAATATTGGAAAATGATGTATTGTAAATGATGTAAACAACAGTAAAATTATTCTGAACTCAAATAATTTGCAGTTTATAATCTCTTAGTTTACTTTGAGACATAAATTCTTCCTTAAATATTAATGTTTTTAAAATATTAATTCAGATAAGACAGAAAATCCATCATCAGCAAACACCTCTTCTGCTACATGTTTAAATAATATATTTTCAAAATATGTATAATAGCACAAACAATAGAGACAGTCTCTAATTTTGATTTGATTTTCAATTGAGGGTTAGTCATCAACAAGATAATGAACAATGTTGAGTATTATTTCATTTTATATTTACAGAATTAATTACAAGTTCTTAACTTTTCAATTGTCTTGGCTATGCTTTGTATTAAAAGAGAAGACCAAACCATAGCAAAGCTAATTTGTTCCAGGCATTTTAGCTAAATCAAAAGTGAAATAAGCTGTATTAGATGTTGAGTTGAAAACGATTAATTGATCTGCTCTGCTATATCTTATTACTCTCCCATATGCTATTAACTTAAATAGATGATCTTATGCTCACTTTCCCTGGAGCAATTTGAATCTTTACTGAATTATAGTCAAAATAAAAAGACACCATTTGTCAAAGAGAGAGAACCAGAACCAGAGTATCTGAATCTCAGTAAATGTTTCTTTAAAGTTACTGGTGATTTGCCAGAATTTAATCTCCCCAATTCGGTCATATATTTCACTTTGATACTTCTAACCTGGTTTTCACTATTCTCCACAGAGATATTTGTATTTTTCTTGAGGGCAATAAGACAAAGCAAATAAAGGCTCCTTAGCTCCTGCCATATCATCCCAATAGGAAGGAAGAGGGATAATCTTTACCCATATTGATGAGTGAATCTCTTTTCTGATCAAGATTGTGTTTGTGTGTGGAACGTGTAATAGCATAATTAGCTTTGAGCCTCTGAGCTAGACTAAATTGCACCACTTTGACATAGACATAAAGGAAAATCAGACTGTAGCTCCTCTAATGCTCTCTTCAGTGTTCAGAAAGGACAGAAAAGTTTACCTTATCCTTCTCATTATCATTTTTATATCTGAGTGTAAGGTCTTAGTCATAGGGTGCTTTGTGTCATCTGTATCTGTCTCAAGATATCACTTACAGTCACATGCAACTTCTTCAATACAAGAAAGTCTTGATCTGAAAGAACAGATTTCACCAGTTCAAATTTTTCACATCAGCTGGTAATGATGTAGCCATTCTTTGTAACTTTGGCACAAGATGAAATTCTGTGAAGTCTCGGGGATGTCATACTCAATTTGAATTGTTCTTAAGTTTACTAAGATAATTTTTTTTTTCTCAGCTAAGAGAAAATTAAATTTATAAAGACATCATCAGATGCAGGTCTAGAGATGCCAATGTTACACATCTATGTAGATCTCCAAAAGCCAAAAGTGACTGGAATTAATCTAAGGCCATTTTAATTATAGTGTTACTGAAAGTGGGGTTTGGCTCCCTTCTGCTCAAAAGCCAATAGACAGGCAAAGTTGATGAAAAGGAAAGTTTGCTTTATTTCAGATACCAGTCACTGGAAGGGGGAAGGGTAGCTATATGTCCAAAAGCCAACTCCTATCACTGACAATCATTGGGCAAAAAATTTTATAGAAGGGAGGAAGCGATATGTAGAAATAGTGCAGTCAGCTCTGACAGTCATCTTGAAATTGATCATGTGGTGCTCTGACTAGTCTCATCTTGTTTTAGGTAGAGTTAATCTTCAGTTCCAGTTTCCATTTCTTTGAGGCCAGTTCTGAAAATCATGCTAGCTTATGTCATGGCTACAGTCTGGTCACCAGATAATTAACTTCTACTGCTTGGTGGAGATTTCAGTATTTATAAGAGAGCTCATAGGACATGGTTCAGCATATTACCTATGGCCCTAGAGAAGGAAATAAGGGTCCTTGACTATGTTCAATGAGTACATTATTATTATTTGGTGTCTTTTGACTGTTTTCCTTTGTTTCTGAATATCTCACTTCTTTGATTCAACTTATTCTTGGACTAAAGTTTTCCCACAGACAAAAGTCACAAGAAGATAAGGACGGAAGAGGCAAGGACCATAGGGCCCCATTCAATTTCAATAGCAATATACATTAACAATAGTGCTGCTACTGCTGCTAAGTCGTGTCAGTCGTGTCTGACTCTGTGCGACCCCATGGTCAGCAGGCCACCAGGCTACCCCGTCCCTGGGATTCTCCAAGCCAGAACACTGGAGTGGGTTGGCATTTTCTTCTCCAATGCATTAAAGTAAAAAGTTAAAGTGAAGTTGCTCAGTCATGTCCGAGTCTTCACGACCCCATGGACTGCAGCCTACCAGGCTCCTCTGTCCATGGGAGTTTCCAGGCAAGAATACTGGAGGGGGTTGCCAGTGCCCTCTCCAACAACAGTGCTACTATATAATGACAATTTTTTATTGTTTTAAATAAAATCTTTATACATTGCTTTCAACTTAAGAATATAGTACTCTTTTCACATAGAAAAAAAGAAAAAAGAAACTAAAATTCAATGAGGTTAAACTATGTACCATGGTAGCTAGTAACTGGCAGCAGCAGGGTTCAAGTACACTTGTGCCTGATAGCATTAAACTATCAATTAAGTGACATAACTAATGTTAACTGAAAATACATATTCCTCATAGTTAGTTAATATACATTGTAAACTGGTGAAAATCCTATGCACATCCATTTTGAAATGCCCACCACATTATAATATGAACTAAATACTTCTTGTACATGTATAATGGAGACCTTTGGCAAGCCATATTTAAATATATTCAATGAAGCATTTTCGATAAAGAAAACAATACACCACCACAGAGTTCTTTAAAAAATGATAATGATATGTCTGTGCTGATGTGAAAAGACTTTCAAGACATACTATTAACTTTTGAAAACCAAACTTTGAGTAAAGGGGCATGGGAAACAAAGAAGGTCAGCCCTATGTTTGCCTGAGCTGATTGATTCAAGCTTCCAAGCCCTGGTACAAAAATGTGGACCCTGAGTTGAGGAGAGGGAAATGGGTGTTTGGGGAGTCCGAGGTTGTCAGAGTTCACAAGACTGAGAAGCAGAGCAGAAACAGCAGCACTGAGACAACACAGCAAACCTGCAGAGGGGCACAGTCAGCACACGCCGCGGAAACCAGCGCAAGCACAGGCTAGGAGAAGCTGTATAAGGAAACTAGAGAAGACTGCTGAGAACTCCATCTAAATAGATAGAAATGATACCCAGAGCTCAAAATACAGCTGAGTGGCACATCTAACCACCATGGGATGTTGATAGAATATACACAATTTTACTACAGTAGTAAAGGAAATGACTAATGTTAGTCATACCTTTGCCTATATCCATAGGAAGGATGCTCCGTGTTTTTTGTTTGTTTTACCAAGATGATTTATTGTGTTTCACACAGATATGATAATAAAAGATATTTATCATAGGAAGAGACAAAATACTAGATTTCAGCCTCTGTGATCTATTGTGTGGTGTTAGAAATGTAGACAGCCAAGTCTTAAGTTAGAAACTAGAGTTAACTGGATATTGGAATGAATGGCTGTTGTCATGCATGTGGTGTGCATTTTGTTTAGGGCAGTGCAGGAAACCAGGGTTCAATCCCTGGCTTGGGAAGTTGCCCTGGAGAAGTAAATGGCAAACCACTCCAGTATCCTTGCTTGGAAAAGCCCATGGACCAAAGAGTCTGAGGGGCTGCAGACCATGGAGTCACAAAGAGTGGAGCATGACTGAGAGACTAATACACACACTAGAAAGCATAATAATCATTGACACAAAACAACTTGTCAGAAAAATAATTCCATTTAGTTGAATAGAGAATTTCACCTGTTTCATACCCCTGAATTATATAGAATGTTGTATTATTAGAACAGTAAAACTGTTCAAGCATTTTAATAAGTCTAATCAATCTCATCTTAAGGAAATAAACACAAATTTTATTAAAAATAAAATGCACACTTTAATTATATTCTGTACTAATAAAAACAGAGTTAAGGCAAATAGCTGCTTCCTTTTTCTTAAATAAAATTTTTAAACCATTCTAATGTGTTCAGGTCAGGAAGCAACAGTTAGAACTGGACATGGAACAACAGACTGGTTCCAAATAGGAAAAGGAGTACATCAAGGCTGTATATTATCACCCTGCTTCTTTAACTTATACGCAGAGTACATCATGAGAAACGCTGGACTGGAAGAAACACAAGCTGGAATCAAGATTGCCGGGAGAAATATCAATAACCTCAGATATGCAGATGACACCACCCTTATGGCAGAAAGTGAAGAACTAGAAAACCTCTTGATGAAAGTAAAAGAGGAGAGTGAAAAAGTTGTAAGAAAAGTTATGACCAACCTAGATAGCATATTCAAAAGCAGAGACATTACTTTGCCAACTAACGTCCGTCTAGTCAATGCTATGGTTTTTCCTGTGGTCATGTATGCATATGAGAGTTGGACTGTGAAGAAGTCTGAACGCTGAAGACTTGATGCTTTTGAACTGTGGTGTTGGAGAAGACTTTTGAGAGTCCCTTGGACTGCAAGGAGATCCAACCAGTCCATTCTGAAAGAGATCAGCCCTGGGATTTCTTTGGAAGGAATGATGCTAAAGCTGAAACTCTAGTACTTTGGCCATCTCATGCGAAGAGTTGACTCATTGGAAAAGACTCTGATGCTGGGAGGGATTGGGGGCAGAAGAAGAAGGGGACGACACAGGATGAGATGGCTAGATGGCATCATTGACTCGATGGATGTGAGTCTGAGTGAACTCCGGGAGTTGGTGATGGACAGGGAGGCCTGGCGTGCTGTGATTCATGGGGTCACAAAGAGTCGGACACAACTGAGTGACTGAACTGAACTGAACTGAATCTGTTCAGTATTCAAGTTTGTATTTGGTTTCTCATGTAGAAGTACTTATGAGCAAGATGTTTATGTAATAAAGATAATTAATTTTACATAAAAGTTATCAAATCTTAGACACTGGGATAATTTTAGATTTATCTGTTAATTTAACAAATCAATTAAAATATGAATTATTTATTTTAATATATTTTATTATTTGTTAACATCCTCCAAAAGTAAAATTGTTCACACTCACATAATGAAAGGTGAAAATTTTTTCAATTACACCCAAAGTGGGCAGCTTTAATGTCCTCAGTTATACCTCACGAAAAAACACTATAAATTGTTGGTCTAAGTTTAAAAAATTAATTTTTATTTCAATTAGTGTGAACATTTTATTCGATGTCAATTCACAAATATTCTAACAGAAAAACAAGCAAAAGTTGAACAAATGGGATTCTTCTCTGTCAGTTATTTTCTATCTGATAGAAAATGGAACCTCATTATCCACCTAATGCTGCTGCTGCTGCTGCTAAGTTGCTTCAGTTGTGTCCGACTCTGTGCGACCCCATAGACGGCAGCCCACCAGGCTACCCCGTCCCTGGGATTCTCCAGGTAAGAACACTGGAGTGGGTTGCCATTTCCTTCTCCAATGCATGAAAGTGAAAAGTGAAAATGAAGTTGCTCAGTCGTGTCAGACTCTGCAATCCCATGGACTGCAGCCTACCAGGCTCCTCTGTCCATGGATTTTCCAGACAAGAGTACTGGAGTGGGGTGCCATTGCCTTCTCCACATCCACCTAATAGGTATTACCAAAGAAGAAAAAAAAAAAAAAAAAAAAAATGTTCTATAAATAGCCCATGAAGAACACCAGTGGATTAACTCATTCTATTGTTTTCCTCTATTTCCTTTCACTGATTGCTGAGGAAGGCTTTCTTAGCTCTCCTTGCTACTTTTTGGAACTCTGCATTCTAATGGGTATATCTTTCCTTTTCTAATTTGCCTTTAGCTTCTCTTCTTTTCATAGCTATTCATATGGTTTCCTCAGGCAACCATTTTGCTTTTTGCATTTCTCTTTCTTGGGAATGGTCTTGATCACTGCCTCTTTTTTGTACAATGTCTTGAACCTTTGTCCATAGTTCTTCAGGCACTCTATCAGATCTAATCCTTTGAATCTATTTTTCACTTCTTTCACTGTATAGTCATTAATGTTTAACAATTGGAACGTTAATGTTAATCATTCCAATGTATAATGTTAATATAATTTTATTACAGTTTAACATACATTTCTTCCTATTGTGATTTCTTATTGACTTATTTCTTGTTAAGGAATAATCCATTTTATCTCCAAAAATTTGAGTCTTTGTTGAAGGCAACGGAATGAAACAGCCACACAGCAAAATGGCTGAGAAATCTTCACTGCTAGTTTGCAGCTGCTTTATTTTATATCTTTTGTACAACAATCACAAAGGCAAGTTGCCAAGCATCATGAATTAGCAATTATATAATGCACAGGCGCGGGGCGAAATGACCTTTTCCTTAACTTGTTTACATTAACTAAGACATACTTCAAAGACTTCCTTATCAACTTAGAGTCCGTTTGCCCCGGACTGTTCCTTTTGGGGAATCAGAGAAACATCCTTGTATGCAAGCAATGTTTCTTTTTTACCAGGGCCAAACTAAGGACTCTTGGCCAAACATCTTGTTTGCAAGAATACTTAACCCTGGTTGGGAGCCTTGTTTGCAAGCAACTTCCCAACCTCCTTCATACTTTGTTCCCTACACTTTGTAATCTTTATTCCATATTGATTTTTGTTAATCTCTCCTTTCATCAGAGTATATAGTAACATAAGTTCATTTTATTTGAATTCTGAATTAATTGGTTTAATCCTCAACATCTTGTTTCCTTTAACTTTAAAAATGTTTGTAGTGCTTGTATATTGTAGCAAATTTTCTAAATTTCTTACTGTAAAATATAATTTCATTTTAATTTGAAAACATTATTTTCCCTTAATACAGAATATTAAGTGCAGTATCATCCCCTCTAAGGCACACATCCCAGACTTTAGAAATATTCCATCATTTTCTGGCTTTTACAGTTTCTATTAAAATGTCACCTGTTATTCTTATTGCTATACTTCCAAGGTATTTCTATTTTCTGCTATTTTTAAGATTTATTCTAAGATTTTTTTTTCTTTTGCTTAAGTATGTACTTTTTAAGTGTGATTATTTTTTATTTATACTACTTGGGAGCTCATTGAACTTCTTGAAGGTATTAGTCACTCAGTCGTACCCAACTCTTTGTGATGCTATGGACTGTAGCCTGACAGGCTCCTCTCTCTATGGAAGTCTCCAGACAAGAATACTGGAGTGCATTTCCATTCCCTTCTCCATGGCACCTTTCAGACTGAAGCATCGAACCCAAGTTTCCTGCATTGCAGGCAGATTCTTTACCATCTGAGCCACCAGGGAAGCCAATGAGCTTCTTCAGCTCAGTTCAGTTGCTCAATTGTGTCCAGTCTTTGCAACCCCATGAATTGCAGCACACCAGGCCTCCCTGTCCATCACCAACTCCCAGAGTTCACTCAGACTCATGTCCATCGAGTCAGTGATGCCATCCAGCCATCTCATCATCCGTCATACCCTTCTCCTCCTGCCCCC
>SJYT01028715.1:0-22500 GCA_006410635.1 Cephalophus harveyi | reverse complement strand
AGTAGCATATTGGGCACCTACTGACCTGGGGAGTTCCTCATTCAGTATCCTATTATTTTGCCTTTTCATACTGTTCATGGGGTTCTCAAGGCAAGAATACTGAAGTGGTTTGCCATTCCCTTCTCCAGTGGACCACATTCTGTCACATTCTGAAGGAGATCAGCCCTGGGATTTCTTTGGAAGGAATGATGCTAAAGCTGAAACTCCAGTACTTTGGCCACCTCATGCGAAGAGTTGACTCATTGGAAAAGACTCTGATGCTGGGAGGGATTAGGGGCAGGAGGAGAAGGGGACGACAGAGGATGAGATGGCTGGATGGCATCACCGACTCGAAGGACGTGAGTCTGAGTGAACTCCGAGAGTTGGTGATGGACAGGGAGACCTGATGTGCTGCAAACGACTGAGTGACTGAACTGAACTGAACTGAACTATCTCCAAAAGCCATGTCCACAAGTATTCATAGTGACTTTCATCTTATGAACACTTCATTCTTAAATTTTTTGTTCTTTTTAGTCTGTAACATTTTAGTTCAAAAGAAACTTTAAAACAGCTATTTAATAAGTGAGATTCCTGAAATATAACAATTTGAATAAAAAGAAAAACTGTAAACTTTGGAAAGGGACAGAAAAATAAAAAGTGCTTTAAACATATGGAAATATGCTTATTGATTAAGCATAATTTTGGTTCTAAGTTTCCTGGCAACAGAGACAAAATAACAGAAAACAGAGTGCTACAGCTGTTCTAATATTTTATTTTTAAAATGAAAAGCATACTAGTTTATCTGGGATGACAGTTTTTCCTATAACTTAACTCTAAATGATCATCTGGTTTTTGATCCATATTCCATAGCATGGGGCTATGGAATTCATCAATTAATTCATTCAGTTCGTGATGCTTGAATGTTTAATATGTGCTGTGCTGAGGCTTTGGCCTTAGCTATAAAACTGTTATTCTTGGGTCCTAAGCAAAAGTCTTTTCTTCATCACTGTACCTTGTGTTGATCCATATTCTCCAACTGCTTTACCCAAAGTAGAAAACTTGGAAAAACTGACTTTGTATAATATTTGTGTTTCTTTTGGTTGTAAAGGTAGATTTTTTTTTTTAATTGAGTTACCAGGATGGTATTAGTGTACCTGTAATCCAATAAATTGTTGAATAAGCAAGCTTCAGAAATAGCAAAAGTCAAGGCAATTCCAGAAACCTCAATTCTGGAAGGTTGGGGGGTTTGCATGTCTTTATTTAAGAGCAGTGCATGAGGGACTCTGGCTACAACCTAGAACCAACAGATAAGACTGCTTTAAAGTCCCATATGCGGGCCCCATCTCAAACCAATTAAATGGGTTTCAGGGGCCCAGGCCTACTCAGCAGTATGTTTTAAGTGTCCCAGGTGATTTTAACATGCATTTGATGTGGAACTGCTCTGAAGAACTGCATTTAATATAATAATGTTGCAAAACAACCCCTAGTCTCCTAGTGAATTTTTCTCAGTTCAGCATTCAGAATCTCAAGAGCAGAGAAAGTGACTGGTCCACTTTCAGAACAACAAGAACCATGGGCTGTGTCAGTCATGGCTCTAGGGGAGGCTCACAAACCGGAACATGGCTCCAGGATAGGTAGACCAGTTGTCCTGGTTGCCTGGGACTAAGGAGTTTCCTGGGACATGAGACTTTGGGTACTAAAACTGGGAGAAGTCCAGGGCTTCCCTCATAGCTCAGTTGGTAAAGAATCCACCTGCAATGCAGGTGACCCTGGGTTGGGAAGATCCCCTGGAGAAGGGATAGGCTACACACTCCAGTATTCTTGGGCTTCCCTTGTGGTTCCGCTGGTAAAAAAAAATCTGCCTGCAATGCAGGAGACCTGGGTTCGATCCCTGGGTTAGGAAGATCCCCTGGAAAAGGGAAAGGCTACCTACTCCAGTATTCTGGCCTGGAGAATTCCACGGACTGCATAGTCCATGGAGTCGCAAAGAGTTGGACACAACTGAGTGACTTTCACTCTCAGGCAAATGGAGGCAGATGGTCACCCTTGCAGGGAGCCACAAGGCAAGGTAAGGAGGGATTCTCAGGAGTGGGATGGGGCAGTTGAGAAGGTCAACAGTGCTGCATCACATTATACAATCTCCATGTTTGTAGAGCTCACACCATCTGAAGTGTCTTGTCATTGACTTTCTTGTCACTGACATTTCCAGTGGGAGGAGGGGATATGGATTTGGTGATTTACCTGTGGTGCTACAGGAAGTACATGTTTCATACCATCTCACCATATTTAATGCAGCGTATTTCAAAGAACTGGTCTTCCCAGGTGGCTCAGTGATAAAGAAGCTGCCTGCAATTCAGGAGACATGCGTTTGATCCCTGGCTTGGGAAGATCCCCTGGAGGAGAAAATGGCAACCCACTCCAGTATTCTTGCCTGGAAAATTCCATGGACAGAGGAGCCTGGTGGGTTACAGTCCATGGCATCTCAAAGAGTCAGACACGATTTAGCAACTAAACAACAACAATTGCAAAGAATAGATAAAACTGAAATAAGTTTGGTGATTTAGATTACAGAAACTCTTTTATGATTTTTATACACCTGGCAGCAAAAATATTAAGTATATATAGTAAAGGAATTCACTTTTACTTTTATAAATCCTGTGTTGATGGTCTAAGATGCTTTAAGTCAACGTCACAACTGAAATTTAAAATCCCAAATCTAGAAATGCAAAAGTGTCAGGAATGTTATCTCTGACAGCCAAGTGTCACCCTTTTCCACATTTTAAAATGAAAACATACAAAAAGTTGGACACTTTAACTTAAAAATGGCATGCTATTTCCAGAATCTCTGCTCCCTGCTAGTCAGACATGGTTGGATGACTTTTTTAAAATCTCGATTGTTTCTAATTCAGTGGGCCAAGGGACCATTGGGCCATAAGGTGATGGCAAGGGGGGAGGTCCAAACATTCATATGGGTGATTTTTCTGACCGTAATAGCATATCTGGATAAAGAAGACCACAACAACCTCTTAAATTATAAACTCTATGATGAATGTACCTCTTCATACAATACAACAGGCATTCTGGAAATCCACTGTACAGCTTCTAGGAGAAGTAGTAAGATCCAGAGGTACCTAGGACTCCAAACCAAAATAAACAATGCCAATGGTACAAGACATTTGGGAACACAAAATGTAATTTTATATATATATATATATATATATATATATATAAGAGTGCTGGGTGAGTTGAAAATTCTCTCCAACGATAGAAAGGAGAGGTCTACAATAGATTTAACACTGAAAATTTAACACTGACTCAAGATATATTCTGCAAAGGGAAAAACAGTGTCCTTGGAGTATGGAAGGAAGAACTGATCAATATAATGCTGAACCAACCTAACAAATGCTGTCCTACTGACAGAAACCACAGCTACAAAACTTCCAACTGAAACAAGTACAAATCAGTGCCTATGATATATATTTTGAGAAATCCATTCTCAGAAATAATCTTGCTTTGAGAGTCTGAAAATAGGATATGGCTCATGATTCTGGTGCCCCCCTTCCCACCTCCACCCCCCCACCCAAGAGATGATAACTTCCCAGGTGATGCTAGTGGTAAAGAACCCGCCAGCCAATGCAGGAGACATAAGAGACTCGGTTCAATCTCCAGATCAGGAAGGTCCTCTGGAGGAAGGTAACAGCTACCCACTCCAGTATTCTTGCCTGGAAAATCCCATGGACAGAAGAGCTTGACGGGCAGCAGTCTACAGGGCTGCAAAGAGTTGGACACAACTAAAGTGACTTAGCACACATGCAAAGAAATTATAATCACGTGGACAATAAATGTTAAAATTTCAGACCAAGACTATAAGTAAAGAAACACAAAAAGAAAAAGGACAACTTTCTTTCCAAGGAGACCAAGCGGCTTTTCTGAGCTACAATTTTCTGGTTTGCCTACATTCTAAAAATGTACTTCTTTACTTAGAAGATGGGAAATGGTTTATATTCCTCAAAATATTCAAATAATCAATAGTAAGCCAAAAAACAAAGAGAGAAACCAGAAACCAGCAACAACTAGAGTTTGCTCCATCTACTAATCCAGTTAATATTGAAAAGAGAAAAATAAAATAACTCAAATTAAGTGTAAATGGAAGGGCCTGAAATAACTTGTCTGGTTGGATTTCCCCTAATATGTAATGTTTATGACCTCAGCATTTACACTAACTCTATTTCTCTGTCAATAGCACAAGCCTCTGTTAAAATAACCTTCTTATAGAGAGAACAAGATGGTGGAGGAGTAGGTGGACGTGGAGTACATCTCTCTCCACGGATACATCAGGAATACACCTTTAGACACATAAGAGCATGGAGAACACCAGCCAAGAGTGGACAGGAAGACCTGACCAGTGGAAAAGAATATATAGAGCCAGGCAAAACTCGGTAGGACAAAGGAACTGGGGGAAAAAAGGAGCGTTAGTAGGACTGGGTCTACTAACTACTGGACCCCCTCAGTCAGTGGGGGAACTGAAGCAGGGGTCCGATCCCCACATCAGGGCAACTGTCTGAGTCAGAGGAGAAACAGTTAAGGCTGAGAGTGAAACAGCAGAGCTGTGGCAGGCTAAATAGAATGACAATCAGACGGTCCTTCCTTGCCGCGGCCGTACGTATCACCAATAGGGACGCAGATGCCCTGGAAGGTGCAGCGGCTGGGAGCTGGAGTTTAGGGGAAATGGAGCAATCTCAGGGTGAGGGCTGCTGCTGACTGTGGAGGGAAGGATTGAGGGGATGTGAGAGAGGAGACCGTGGTGGGAAATGCCTGTGGAGGAAAGCCGGGCAGCCATGGAAGCAAGGGGATCCTGCGGAGTCGCGCAGCAGGGTGTCAGCCACACCATAGCCTCCCACGCCCCACACGCCAGCAGCGGCAGCTGAACAATAGAGAGGCTGGCCCACCAAACGCCTGACGCACCCATCTAGAGAAGGACCCCAGTATGGGGGCCCTTCTACGTGCCTGACTTGCCAAACAAAAGAGAGGGACCCCAGGCAACGGAACCCTCTAAGTGCCTGACTGGGTGGAGCTACAGAGAAAGACTGGCCAAAGAGGTCTTCTGATCGTCAACTACAAGAGGCTCGAGAAAAGACTCTGATAGGGCCATAACTCCTGCAGCGGAGATGGTCCACGTCCCTGCACACTTGGTGCCGCTAGGGTCCCCGCAAGCAAGCAGCTGCCCTACCTTCACGCTCAGCTCTCACTGGGGCAGAGCTGCCACAGGCAAAAAAAGTCTTGCATCTAGTGCACGCAGGGTCGATTCGCTAGTGTCCGACTTCTTGCAGCCCTATAGACTGTGGCCTGCCAGGCTTCTCTGTCTGAGAGGGGGTCCTCCAGGCAAGAATACTGGAGCGTATTGGTCAGTACTGGTTGCCATACCCCTTAGAGCACTGTATTTCCTGCTGCCCTAACTGCCAACTCCCCTGAGTACCTGGTGCTGCCAGAACCTCTGCAACCCAAGCAGCTGCGCCACCGCCACACCCGGCCCACACAGGGGCAGACCCAAGTCCTCCAGGGCAGCCTCAGCAGCAAACCCCAGAGGACAACCCACATGTAGAGGTGGAAATAAAACCACAATTGAAACCCAGGAGCAGTGTGGCTAAGGAAGAAGACCCAACACCTTCCCACCAGCTGTACAAGCTGCAGATTAAATCCATAAGGTCAACTAGGCAGACTCTGTGCCTATGGAATATATAAAAGGACATTGAGAGTTCCCACAAAAGAAAATGCACTAGCTCTGATAGCTGCGGACATTGGAGGCGAGAACACACAGGAATAGAACAAGATTAGAATCTGAGTGCTCCCAGAGCAGGTCCAGAGATCAGGACAGGACAGTGTTGGAGGGCCTCCTAGGAAGGTGAGGTAGACTATGACTCCCGGCAAGGAAAGAACTCTGAGAGCAATAACTCAAGAAAAACATTATTATTCTTATGTTTTCACTTGTTGTGTAGATTCTTTCAGATTTTTTCCTTTTTTCCCCCCTCTGTGTAGTTGATTTTATTGGCACTATGAAATCTAATTAAGCAGTTGTGCTTTTTTTTCCTTCAGTCATATTTTTTTTACTGTTGTTATAAACCTCTGCCTCTACATTGAGCTTTTGCAGTTCTGTGCAGTTTTCCTTTTTTTCTTTTCTCTTTTTTTAATTTTAATTTTTTAAACCTATTGTTATTTTTTCTACATTTATTCCTTTGTTTATTTTCCTACTTTTCTTTTCCCCTTGCAGTTAACCTTTAATGTATATAAATCTTCTTTATCTATCTCAATTTAACTTTGCATGTCTATTCTTTCTTTCTTCCCTTTCCTCTAAAAATATTTGTTATTTTATTTTCAGTGCTTTATTCCCCAATTGGCACCTTGTTTTAGTTTTGTTTTCCAGTTTGTGCTTTACTTAGTTTTTTTCTGGTAGATATAATCTTTGTTTTCCTTTGTTTGCCAGGTCAATCTATTGTACTTTATTTTTGTTGGACTGTTTTGATTTTGTTTATGGGTATATACGTATATGTGTTTATTCAGTCACACTTTTTATTGTTATAAACCTCTACATTGGGCTTTGGAAGCTCTGTGGAGGTTTCCTTTTTTTTTTCCCCTTCCTTTTTGCTTTATTCTTTCATTTTTCTTTCTTTTTTATAATGTTAATTTTTAATTTTTTAAGCCTATTCTATTTTTTCTACATTTATTCCTTCGTTTGCCTTTCCTACTCTTCTTTTCCCCTTGCAGTTCATCTTTAATGTATATAAATCTTCATCTACCTCTATTTAACTTTGCATATCTATTCTTTCTTTTCTTTCTTTCCTTTCTTCTCAACATACTTGTTAGTTTTGTTTTCAAGGTACCACATGGCACCTTGCTTATTTTTGTTTTCCAGTTTGTGCTTTGGTTAGTTTTGTTCTTAACAGGTAAGTATAACTTTTGATTTCCTTTGCTCGCCAGGTCAATCTACTGTTTTGACTTTGTTCATGAGTGTAAATGTATATGTATATATTCCATTATTTTAATTATTATTTGCCTGATTTTGTAACTTCCATGTGTCTAGGGTTGATCTTCAGTTTCATGCTTTTGAATATTTACTTTAATCTCACTTAATGCCATAACAAACCACTTGTGGAATCTTCATTCCTGACCAGAGATCAAGCCCTGAGCCTTTGGAGTGGGAGCACTGACTCCAAGACCCTAGACTACGAGAGAACTAACACTAGGGAGTATCAAATAGTGAGAATTAACATAAAGGAAACCACCTGAATACAAGACCCGGCATCAGCCAACCACCAGTAGCACCCTGTGCAGGACCCCTCACCTAAACAACAAACAAAACAAAAACACAAACCCAATCCTCAGCAGACAGGATCACCACCTCACTCAGCCTTGCCCATCAGAGGTAAAACAGACAAACAAAAACTCAGCATAAGTCTCAACTTATAAAAAGTTTTCACAAACCACTGGACCAGTCTTAAGAGGGCAGAAATCAAAAGGAAGAAAGGATTCAACCTTGAAGCCTGGGAAAAGAAGACCTCAAACACAATAAGTTAAAAAAAAAAAAAAAGAATGAAAAGGCAGAGCAATACTACACAAATTAAGAAAGAAACTAGGAGCACAGAAGTCCAAGTAAATGAGGAGGAAATAGACAAACTACCTGAAAAAGAAATCAGAATAATGATAGTAAAGATGATAAAAAAAAACCTTGAGAAAAGAATGGAGAAAATGCAAGAATTAATTAACAAAGATCTAGGAGAATTAAAGAATAAACATACAGAGACAAACAATAAAATCACTGAAATTAAAAATACTCTAGAAGGAATCAATAGCAGAATATAATTATAATCACTGAAACTGAAGCTGTGATTAAAAAAATCTCCCAAAAAACAAAAGCCCAGGACCAGATGGCTTCACAGGAGAATTCTATTAAACATTTAGAGAAGAGCTAATGCCTCTCCTTCTAAAATTCTTTCAAAAAATTGCAGAGGAAAGAATACTTCCAAACTCATTTGATGAGGCCACCATCACCCTGATACCAAAACCAGACAAAGACAACACAAAAAAAGAAAACTACAGGCCAATATCACTGATGAACATAGAAGCAAAAATCCTCAACAAAATTTTAGCAAACAGAATTCAGCAACACATCAAAAAGCTCATACACTATGATCACATTGGGTTTATTCTATAAGCAAGGTGAAAAGACAACCCTCAGAATGGGAGAAAATAATACCAAATAAAACAACTGACAAAAGATTAATTTCCAAAATGTACAAGCAACTCATACAACTCAATACCAGAAAAACAAACAGCCCAATCAAAAAGTGGGAAAAAGATGTAGACAGACATTTCTCCAAAGAAGACATACAGATGGTTAACAAACACATGAAAAGATGCTCAACATCACTCATTATTAGAGAAATGCAAATCAAAACTACAATGAGATATCACTTCACACCGGTCAGAATGGCCATCATCAAAAAGTCTACAACCAATAAATGCTGGAGAGGGTGTGGAGAAAAGGGAACACTCTTGCACTGTTGGTAGGAATGTAAATTGATACAGCCACTATGGAAGACAGTATAGAGATTCCTTAAAAACCTAGGAATAAAACCACCACATGACCCAGCAATCCCACTCCTAGGCATATACCCTGAGGAAACCAGGCTTGAAAAAGACACATGTATCCCATTGTTTCTTGCAGCACTATTTACAACAGCTAGAACATGGAAGCAACCTAGATGTCCATTGACAGATGAGTGGATAAAGAAGTTGTGGTACACATACACAATGGAATATTACTCAGTCATAAATTGGAATGCATTTGAGTCAGTTCTGATGAGGTGGATGAACCTACAACCTATTATACAGAGTGAAGTGACTCAGAAAGAGAAAGATAGATACCGTATTCTAACACATATATATGGAATCTAGAAGAATGGTACTGAAGAATTTATATACAGGGCAGCAATGGGGAAACAGACATGGAGAATAGACTTATGGACCTGGAGGAAGGGGAGGAGAGGGTGAGATGTATGGAAAGAGTAACATGGAAACTCACACTACTATATGTAAAATAGATAGCCAATGAGAATTTGCTGTATGGCTCAGGAAACTCAAACAGGGGCTCTGTATCAACCTAGAGGGGTGGGATGGAGAGGGAGATGCAGGGAGGTTCAAAAGGGAAGGGTATATGTATACCTATGGCTGATTCATATTGAGGTTTGACAGAAAACAACAAAATTCTGTAAAGCAAATATCCTTCAATAAAAAAAATTAATTAAAAAGAAAAAATAACTGTCTTATAGAAAAATCAAAGATCCAAGTTATTGGGGGAAATTATAAGGCAGTTTCCCACCTCTTTGTCTCAATTTGCCTGAAGTGATGCTCTGATGATCACTGACTCAATGTTTTGCCCGTGTGTGTGTGTGTTAGTTGCTCAGTCATGACAGACTCTTTGTGACCCCATGAACTGTAGCCCACCAGTGCCCTCTATCCATGGGATTTTCCAGACAAGGATACTGGAGTGGATTGCCATTTCTTTCTCCCTACCTCCCTCATTTTTCTGGAAAGGAGTCCCTTGATGGAGCAGTCATCTGAATTCTCGTTAGAGAGTTCCTCTCCTTCCTTCTTGGTTTCTTTCATTTCTAAGTATATACTCAACTTACTGCTACGTCACTTCAGTCGTGTCCAACTCTGTGTGACCCAGAGATGGCAGCCCACCAGGCTCCCCATCCCTGAGATTCTCCAGGCAAGAACACTGGAGTGGGTTGCCATTTCCTTCTCCAATGCATGAAAGTGAAAAGTGAAAGTGAAGTTGCTCAGTCGTGTCCGCCTCTTCGCGACCCCATGGACCGCAGCCTACCAGGCTCCTCCGTCCATGGGATTTGCCAGGCAAGAATACTGGCGTGGGTTGCCATTGCCTTCTCCCAACAGTCAACTTGCTTCCTATGAAATCCTGTACAGAATCCAGCTGGGTTGTACCACACCTAAAACCACCGCAGCTGGGTGACACTGAGGTTACCTCTGTTCTCTGAGTAACACATGTTTGTGACCATCTGAGGTCCATGTCAAATGAAAGGAAAGATCCCACAGTCTTAATAGAGGTTCTGCAGAGACCATGTGGCTGAATGCAAGTTTTGCTTCCCTGATTCTTTTGTACTTAGACACACAATGACAAGTGCATGCCTGGAGCAAGGGTCGTCAAGGTGACCCCATCTCAAAGCTCGGTCCCTTCTGTCTCTGGCTCCAAGCTCTGGTAGCTCAGATTCATCTCACCCTTTGATCCCAAGCCCATCACCTCTATAGCCTCTGTATACACATATCCATAGGTAAACTGTTTAGAATTGAGAAAGCAAACAAAATGGCTTTTTCTTTTTCACATTTATCATTAGGTTAAAAACAAAGGAATTGTTTGAAATTTTAGCACTCTTGTTCAGAAAAGCCCTTTACTCACTTGCATGGACAAACCTAAAGGTCTAACACTCCTGCATTTATGAGATACTAGGGCACATCTCATGGCTAACAACTGAAAACTCATAAGGAAAAGGATGACAGTCACAGGAACTCATCCACTGTTTATTTACAAACTTGATTCATTTTTTGACTGGTCAATATTTTGCAAATGGGTAATATAGTGTGGAATGTTTGGAGGGCTTTTCTAAGCCTGAAAAGTCAACTTGGGAGGTATAGTCCAGCAGGGTGCCTCTCTCAGCATGCACACTGGTTCAAGCTATTTCAGTGGTCCTTCTGGGAAAAAGATGAGACTGGCCTCTACACTAAGTGACGCTGCAGACCAACCAGCATGGAAAGGCAGGGCTGCTAGCTTCTGGGTGATACTTGACAGGAACTTAAAGATTCCAATCCAAGGATCATAAGACAAAACCCTAAAAACTCTCAAATGCATGCCCAAACAAAACCCTAAGACATACAGAAAGAAGAGAAAGCAGTTTTGAGAAATGCAAGAAGGAAAAATCTAACTGAGACTGTGAACTTGCTATAACTCACCAGGAACAAATTCGAGGTAGACACTGGATCTGGGAAAGGGAGGATGAAGTTTAATCACAGACACTGTCTTCAGAGGACCAGAAATCAGCCAAGTTAAATTTTTAAAAATCTACTCACATCCTAGAGAAAGGAAATGGAAGCTGAATAATTGAATCAATGTTGTCATTAAGACACATCACACATGGCTTAACTGACTATATTTTCAGGGTCTATCTAAATACTTGGGACTGTGATAAACTCACAACCTTGCAACAGTATAGTGAAACTACATTTTCATAAGGCAACACAAAATCTACTGAGGGGCTGAAATCGTACTGGCCAAATAATTAAACTCTCTCAAACTACTGGAAAGCATTTTTAAAGAGTGCTGTGCAATGCCCAAAACAGAGAAATATGGCTTGTGAAAGTTAGGCTTACCCCAACATGGGATTCAGGAAAGCAGTTGTTTTCAGAAAGGAACTGGGGCAAATTTAAACAGAGGAAAATATATACTAGGAAAAGATCAGACAGGAAATCATTATTTTTTTTTAAAGTCTAATGTTCAAATCTTAGGATCACAGGTCAGCATGACCTGGAATGTCTACTTAGCTGACCCTGCCTTTTTCCTAACGCATAGAGAACAAACCTTTAGGTCAGCCAGGACCCCCAAACTGACCAGGACTGAATGGCCAAGCAGTGACTCACTTAGCGTAGGAAGGGTTTAATTGGTATGACTCTCTGACCTCAGCAAGATGACTCGGCGAGGCCCTGGGCAGGTGGAATGGTCCCATCTGTCCTCACCTCACTCCCTGGAAATGAGCTGCCCTTGGGGCATACAAGTGGGAAAACATAAACCCCCAAACTGATGGAGTTACTTTCACTTTTCACACAATATTGGATGCGTGTGAATGTTTAGTCAGTCATGTCGGACTCCTTGCAGTCCCATGAACTGTAGCCCAGCAGGATCCTGTCCATGGAATTTTCCAGGCAAGAATACTGGAGCAGGTTGCCATTTCCTACTCCAGGGGATCTTCCCAAACCAGGGATAGAACCTGCCTCTCCTGCACTGGCCACTGGGAGGTGGATTCTTTACCACTGAGTTACCTGTGAAGCCCTAATATTGGATGAGTCCCACTAAATACCAACAGACTTTGTAGTCTTTATGGAGAAATTCAAAATGACTAACTCAGAGTCACTCTTAATAAAGCTCTCCAGTACACTGGAGTGCTAATACAATTTCACTTTTTTCTGCAGGGTAACAATGGCCTTTAAATATGAGTCTGGAATCCAACTCCAACTGTCTATTAAAGCAATTGTTTAGCTTTTATTTTGGGGTATAGCTCATTAACAATGTTGTGATAGTTTCAGGTGGACAGCAAAGGGACTCAGGCATACATATACATGTATTCATTTTCCCCTAAACTCCTCTCTCATCCAAGCTGCCATATAACTTTGAGCAGAGTTCTCGGTGCTATACAGTAGGTCCTTGGTTATCCAGTTTAAATATAGCAGTGTGTACATGTCGATCCCCAACTCCCTAATTATCCCTTCCCCTCATTCTCTACTAAACAATTTTTTAAAAGAATCTAAAATTTTTTAAAAATTTAAATAGGATTAAGTTCACCCCAAAGATGGTCTATCTATACTTTGTATAGCAATTTGAGTTGCTATAAATGAGATCAAACCTCTTTCTTTCTAGCCTCAACTTGGAAAACAGCACCACTTTCTTACTGCCCTCGTAGTTGTGCTTGCGTTACTGTTTTGGGGGAGGTTCTCACTTCATACATTTAATTTTCAATGCCAGAGGATGCCAATGTCATGTGGGATGAGAGTCACTCTCTGGCTTTCTAAATCCTTTCGGAATGACATATTCCACAAGTCCATAACACCACTGGTGTATAAGTGATGACAACTCACCAGCTTTGGCAGACCAAAGCTGTGATTTTCTGTCCAAAACATATTGAAACAGAGTCCCCTGTCATCACCTGCTATCGCTGGGACAGATTCTCACCCCATGTACCTCCGTGGGGATTCTCATTGTGCTGAACTCTATCAGAAAATTCAAAAAATTCACCACCTCATTTCCAAGGTGTGAATATATCCTATCATTATCCATTAGTTATTGAGCATTAGCTGTGCATCTGGCACCTATTATGACAGAGGGCATCTTCATAGCAACTCTGCACATAACTAGAGCCCACCCCCAACACACCTTGGGAAAGAAAAGACTACAGGTGTCAACATGTGTTGAAAAAGTTATTAGAATTCTGCCTTCAATCCATCACAAACCTACAGGTAGGAAACGACCTCTCTAGTAGCACAAATGAGCTTTGCAAAAAAAGAGTATTTTACTTTTATACACAAAGAAGACCAAGTATCTTCTTTCTCCATGTCTCCACATTTCTACCCCCATAAGACTATTAGAATTACACATATTAGAATAAAATAAGTGAAATGTGATTAACATTACCCAGTATAATTAAGACACTTATACTGTATTACTTCTCCTTCTTTCCAGACCACGCAAATAAATGATGACAGGTTACACTCATATTTAAGATTAAGGAAGAGTTTGGTGACGACAACTTGACCACCTGACGCTGACATGCATGGGACACAACTCACTGCTATATTATCCACCTCATTCCGCCATATTTCCTGATCTCAACCCTTGATTCTACGTTTAGGAGATTTTTAACAAATCTGTAAACATGCTTACCATTTGAAAAAGCTTAATCCAGTTCAATATGGAAGATGCAAGCATATCTAATTTTATCATGCTTCATTTTGTACTTTGCAGATATTTCCTTTTTAACAAATTGAAGGTTTGTGGCAGACCTCTCCCAGCAAGTCTATTGGAACCATCTTTCCAACAGCATTTGCTCACCTTATTTTTCTTTGTCACAGTGTGGTAATTCTCACAACAGTGTGGGAGATAGTGAAGGACATTACTGCCGTGCTGCCGATCACGGGGTCACAAAGAGTGAGACATTACTTACCAAATGAACAAAAACAATGACACATCAGTGTTAAAAATTAAAACTGTTTTTAAATCGCATACACTATTAGTAAGCTAGAACTGCATTCTTTATTTATATTTCCATGTAAGTATTGTATAAATGCATTAGAACAAGCCCCATTTGTCAAGGACACTAAAAGATTAACTGGAATGTGAGATGGCAGATTCGTATGTCTATTTGTATACACTCTTCCCATCTTCGAGGAAACCTGTTTTATTTCTAATTTTTTGAAACTCATCTTAAATTATTTTTCTAACGTTAAAAATTATTTTATTTCAAATACTTGCTGCCAGTTTTTCCCATGACTCACCTATAAGCTAACTGAAGGGAAAAGAGACATGAAAAAGATACACAAAATAAGAAACAGGGTGGGATAGTCACAAATATAGATAAAATTCAAAGCATATGGAAGTAGCTTACTGAATCTGGCACAAACCAAAAAAATGAACACACGAAATCTACAATTTTCAAAAATATAAAATTTATTCTGCTGCTGCTGCTGCTAAGTTGTTTCAATCGTGTCCGACTCTGTGCGACCCCATAGACGGTAGCCCACCAGGCTCCCCCGTCCCTGGGATTCTCCGGGCAAGAACACTGGAGTGGGTTGCCATTTCCTTCTCCAATGCATGGAAGTGAAAGTGAAAGGGAAGTCACTTAGTCATGCCCGACTCTTCGTGACCCCATGGACTGCAGCCCACCAGGCTCCTCCATCCATGGGACTTTATAGGCAAGAGTACTGGAGTGGGGTGCCATTGCCTCTCCAAAAATAAGTGACAAAAATAGCCAATGAGGTCAAATACAAATAAAAGAAAAACAGAGGAATTGCTCAAAGATCTAGTCTCCCCTTTGTCAAAATGATCAGGTCCACATTGTCTCATAGGGGGATTTTACAAGCTTTTAAAAGCAGTTAATTCTAAGGCGACTTAGTCTGCTCCATAGCATAGAAAGAGAAGAAAGATATATGTAACATGGCTATTAAAACCCAGTAAAGAGTACACAAGAAAGGAATTTTCAGACCAGTCTCACTTGTGAACATAAGGCTTGAGTGGGTAAGGGTATTTATTTTCCCACAGGTAGAAAACAACCTCTCTAGTTCTACAAATGAGCAGTTATTTCAGAGAGGCAAAGAGGATTTTAGGGGAATTTAACTTGGTTGAAAGGCCAACCCCAAAAGAATGCCCAGAAGCTATAACGTAAATGCCCCTCCCCCAAACAACAGTACCTAGGGCCCATGAATGACTTACAGTTTGAATCTTCTGAGCAGGGACAAAGCAGCAAACATTCCAAGAAATGTGTTTCCAAGTTGCAGATGCAGGTCAGCTGCCCAACAATCACCTGAAACACAAATTACAGATGCAGGTTCAGGAAGCTGACCCCAGACTTGCTGAATGAGGGTCGTTTAGTGTGAAGGGCCAGAAATCAGACTTTTCACAACTTTCACAACTGAGTCTCCCAACCACTAAAATTTAACCACCATTGTCCATAAATAATGGCTCTGCTTACAGTTCCTAATGCATAGAATAACAACGTTACTTAAAATATTGACTTTATATCCAGTTAACTAAGAGACATTTTTTCATTTGACCAGGATTCATTGGTTCATTGATCATTATGAGTCTATCCTAGTTATTTTGCAATGGTTATTTTTTTTAATAAAAAGTTTATAAGTATGAACTAAAATTATTCTTTTAATATGCTTATTTCTTTTAGAAATCACCTTTTCTTATCCAACTGACTCATCTTCATTTTGATATGATACAAGCAAACCATTTTTTTCATTCAATAACAAGTATTTATAAAGTGCTTAGGATCTAATTTACCTTTATACTGAGTGGTATTTAAAATAATGCACTGTTTCTATACCTACTGTTTTCTGGCTTTCTACTTTATATAAGAGCATGAATTTTAGTAACAATCATGCACTCTCAAATTTTAACAAAATAATCTTTCAGTCACTTTTAAAATATTGTCTTAAATAAATTACAGCTAAATGAACCAAAGAAGTAGCTGAGAATCTTAAGTTTGCTTTGCTTATATTAAGATTTCCTCGATTTGCTGTCAGGTAGGTCACACTCAGTCAAGTTGTAATAGTATAAAACAGCATTTTACTAGACAGGTCTTAGTAAAAATTGGTAACATTTGCTGTAGAAGTAATTTCTGATTTTTGTTCATGCCATTTATTTATTCTCCCAATTTTCATACAGAAATACAGGCTTCTCAATATGGAATCATTCATTCATGTAATCAGGCATAATCAACATTATGCTAATAACTGTTGAGTGGTTAGGAGAGAGAAGAGAACAAAATAAAGTTTCTGCCCTCATGCAACTTACATTTATTTGTATTATTTTTCTTTTATTGGCATATGAGTAATTTCAGTTACATATACTATGAGTAATATTAGTAAATATATTAATATTGTCTAGAATATAAATTTTACTGCCAAGGTGGTTGGTAATAACTATCTCATCTTCTTTACCAAATAGCAAGCAGTAAACTGAAAGCAGTAAGAGAAAGCTTGGTTTCTTTCACTTTGGGAAAGAGCCAGAAATACAGAAATTCTGGGGCTGATCTCACTGTGAACAATGTGTTCTTTAGAGGGTATCTTGTATTATTTCCTTGCTCACCAACTTCTGAAATTCCCACGCCACCATTCCCTGTAGGACAAATATATCACAGCTGTCACTGACTACCTCTATGGGTTTATTTAGATCCTATGCAGATTTTAATGGCATCTTTGGTGGTGATGGTGGTTTAGTCACTAAGTGGTGTCCGACCCTTTAAGAGAGCTTTTTAAGAACCAATGCCTTCTCCTACTTTGCCAGTGTCTCTTGACTATATTACCATTTTCAAATTCAAAACAGTAAAACTTTTAAGACCTTATCATATTTACCAAAATTAGAAAAAATAACAAAGATAAAAACCAGACTGTCTTCTAATTATATTATGTCCATTCTTACCATGAAATTATTGATTGGGACTTGTTAATCCTCATTCAACTCATTCTTCAAGCTCCTAATGAAGCTTCAGTTACTATATGAAGTCTACCTAACTCCGATCAGCATCCCCATACATGTTTTTACCCTTTGATTCTGTTTAACACTTCATTTAAGGAATATTTTGTTTTAAAATTAACTCTAGTGTTTTTCAGTAATAAGAGTTAGCAAAAACATATAGAAAGTACTATATATAACATCATATATATAACAGCATATCTCTATTATGAAGTATTACAAAGTACTACATGTTATCTATTATATATATGGTTACATATATATCAAATCCTTCCATACAGATACACATATTAAAATCTGGAATGAGATCCATCGAAATGTCAACAGTGGTACACCTGAATTGCACAATCCAAGGTGTGGGTGTTCTTTAGTTTCTACATTTTCTAACATCCTAAAATAAATGTCTTTTTCATATTGAAAGTGGCATGACATGTTTTTCATTGAAGATTAAATAATATGTCTCCAATAATATTAGCTCCTGCTTGAGGGCAGGGTGCATATTACATGTTTCTACAGTTTTGCAACGACTTGCATTGACAGAAACACAGAGGATCTTGGTAGTCAGTAAGAACTTTGAGTTGTATGGCTTGGAACAGAACAGACACGAGTCATTTCATTATTACCTGCATCTATACAGCCCACCCATGGGGCTTCCCTGGTGGCTCAGCAGTAAAGAATCCACCTGCGATGCAGAAGATGCAGGAGACCTAAGTCCAATCCCTGGGTGGGGAAGATGCCCTGCAGGAGGGTCTAGCAACCCACTCCAGTATTCTGGAGAATCCCATGGACAGAGGAGCCTGGTAGGCTATAGTCCATGGGGTCACAAAGGGTCAGATGTGACTAACGCAACTAAGCATGCACACACATGCATAAGCCCACACAGTAACCTGATTATAACCTCTCTAGGAAATCTACCATTTTAAGACATTAGGTCTATGGTTTTGTCTGGAAGAAGTACCGACTGCTCCACCACAGAGAGTTTTGAAATGTTTTAGTTTGTGTTTTTATTGTCCAATGACAGGCGTAAAGGCACCAATGGCATTTAGTGGATGCTGGATATGAAATACCCTATGACTTTTAGCATACACCCATGCAAAGAATTGCCTCATTCAAAATGCCAGTTAAATGCTGTTAAGAAAGTTGTTTGGACTATTTGTTTCCTTCTCATAAAAACCAAGCATATGAAAATCATGGCATTATGATTTCACATTAGACCACATGCCTCAAAGAGTGTATGGCAGATGAAAGATGACCTCAATTCTTTGATACTCTTTCCATCTAGAGGAATGTTCTCTATGACAGCTTTGGCTAATCGAATAAAATATATTCCTGGATCTAACCTTTGAGAGAATGTTTAAGTAATGTTTCGCCCTCTTAGAATAGATAAAAAGTAAAACTACTCAAGATCATTTGGCCATGAGAAGCTCAACCTACACAGAGAGACCTTGAAAAACAATACTCCATATGGAGAAAGATAAAGAACAAGGAGATGAAATGATACTTCATGAAGAAGCATTGTAGAAGCAGGTCCCCAAGTGATCTCATGTGGATCAAGATGGCCTGCCCAGATGAGTTCTTCTTAAATCAGTGACCCACACACAACTGCAAGCAAACTGAAATGGTTGTTTAAAGCCACTAAATTACCTCCTTTTATCATTGGTGCATCTTCTTTGCTTCTTGGAAAATTCAAAATGGAGGATGTGTTGGGTTTTAATGCTTTGCTAGAGAATACATAAAACATTCTCTTTGCAATAAACAAGTAGATCATAAATCTCCAAATAGAATGCTGGCAGTTATTTCAGGCATTGTTTTCTTCTCCAAAAATGATCCTATCTTTGATGCGGTAAGCAACCGTAATTGTCTACCAAACTATAGCTAACTAAAATGGACATAAGCCAGCCATTGTGCTGATTGTGACTCCATTATGACATTAGTTAATTTCATTTAATCCTATGACATAATGTTACTTATAAACATGTCTCCACTACTGAATTGAAAACTCCTTTAGGGCAGGAACAATGTCGGCTGCATTTTTTTTTGTTCCACCCTAATGCACAGTGACATGCATATGGAATGTGTTCAACAAACATTTGCAAACATTATAATACAGTCTACCGCTAGAAATTAATTATTTAGTTAAATTCAGCATCACCTCCTTCTGGTCTTCTATTTGAAAGCCCTAATGCTCTTGACATGATTTCTGGTTAGCCATACAATCCTCACCCTTGAATGGTTTTATAATATGTCATCCAGTCAAATATCATTATTTTACAGATGAGGAAATACACCAAGAAGTGACTGTCTTGCCCAAATTCACGCACTTATTTAGTGTGTGATAAAGTCATTACAAACTTAAAATGATTTCCTTCAACAGACTGCTGGTGGGTTGACCAGGACAGCCAGAGGGGGTTGGAGTTCCTGAGAAATGAAAGGCCAAGAAGGAAATGGCAACCCACTCCAGTGTTCTCGCCTAGAGAATCCCAGGGATGGGGGAGCCTGGTGAGCTGCTGTCTATGGGGTCGCACAGAGTCAGACACGACTGAAGCGACTTAGCAGCAGCAGCAGCAGTGTAGGAAGCTGGCAAAAAACTTAATCATGGAGATTTAAGAGAATCCAGTTACATCTTTTTTTGAAAAAATATTTATTTATATATTTATTTATGGCTGTGTTGGGTCTTATAGTTGCAACATGTGGGATCTGTCATTGTGGTATGTGGGCTTCTATCTAGTTGCGGTGCAGGCTTAATTGCCCCATGCCATGTGGGATCTTAGGGATCAAGCCTATATCCCCTACATTGGCAGGAGGATTCTTAAGGCACTGGATTGGCAGGGAAGTCCCTTCAGTTACATCTTAATCCATCTGGAACACAAGACAATGTGGGCCAATATCACTCATAAAATTTGAAGAATCCTAAATGACATAAGAGCCTCTTGATGAGGCTTTCACCCCTTGATGAGGGTGAAAGAGGAGAGTGAAAGAGCCATCTTAAGACTAAATATTTAAAAAAACTAAGATCATGGCATCTGGTCCCATTACTGCATGGCAAATAGAAGGGGAAAAGTTGGAAGTAGTGATAGACTTCCTCTTTTTGGGCTCCAAAATCACTGTGGATGGTGACTGCAGCCATGAAATCAAGATATTTGCTTCTTGGCAAGAAAGTGATGACAAACCTAGACAGTGTGTTGAAAAGCAGAGACATTATTCTGCCGAGAAAGGTCTGTACAGTCAAGGCTATGGCCTTACCAGTGGTCACATACAATTGTGAGTGCTGGACCATAAAAAAGGCAGAATGCCAAAGAATTGACGCCTTCAAACTGGTGTTAGAGAAGACTCCTGAAAGTCCCTTGGACAGCAAGGAGATCAAACCAGTCAATCTTAAGGGAGATCAACCCTGAATATTCACTGGAAAGACTGATGCTAAAGCTAAAGCTCTAGTATTTTGGTCAACTGATGTGCACAGATGACTCATTGGAAAAGTCCCCAGTGCTGGGAAAGATCAAGGGCAGAAGGAGAAGAGGGCATCAGAGGATGAGATGGCTGAATAGCATCACTAATGCAATGAACATGAACTTGGACAAACTCTGGGAGATGGTGAGGGACAGGGAGGCCTGGCATGCTGCAGTCCATGGGGCTGCAAAGAGTTGGACACAACTGGGCAACTGAACAACATCGACAATAACAAAATGACATAAATGTAAAGGGGCTAGACGAACAGAAGAAGCAATAAAGATATCTTTTTTTTAAGAGTTGTATAGAGCAAATCATAAAACCAGTATCTCTGCTTTGAGACACTTCATTAACAGCTGTTTACTGTATGTGAATCACTGCAAGATAATGTATGCAAGATTCCAGCTTGATATTTGTGCTTCTACTTCTCAAATCTTCTCTAATGAACTTGACTGCCTAAAACATCAAGAATGGAAAGGCTGGCAGCGGACTCAGGAGAACAAACTATCTCACATTTCCATTGCATGTGTGGTGTTTTTTTTTTTTGTTTTTTTTTGTTTTTTTTTAGTAAAAATAGATTAGGATGGTTTGGAAAACTAGTGAAAGTACAAAAGTAGACAATGTGTAAGTTTTCTTGAAAACCTCAAGAAAATCCAAAATAGGTTTTATTTCTATGACATCATAGTCCCAGAATGAGAATATACTTGAAGCCTATTTCTCTCCATGCAGAATCCAAAATGATCATGAAAAGCTATCCATAAAAACATTGCACAATGGGGCTTAAGCACAACATTTGCACCACCATAGTGAGCAGCAAAAGGAAACTCTTTGACTCTACATGGAGCCTTCGGTCAGAGAAACTCATCATGCCCTTAATCAGAGATTAAGCCCCTGGTGATACCAGTATGAAGAGTAAATCCCAATGAGTTTGTTCATCAAGTCATGGTAGGGATCATGACTTATTGAGAATTTAGCATGTGCCAGCCGACACAGAACATATACTCTCCTTAATCCTTACTACAACCCCTCAACAGGGAGAGGTAGGTATTGCTTCTGCATTAAAACAAAAAACCCCTCACGCTCACAAAAGTGAAGTATCTCTCTCAAGGTCACACAGCCTGTTAATGGCGAAAACAAAACCCAATGAGTTTTATTATGAATGATGCACATGCCAATACATTTTCTCACCAAATCTATAAAGTAGTAAAATAGAGATTATTATCCTCATTTTAATGATGATGTAACTGAGACTCAGAAAGCAAATTACAAAGTTCAAAGAAACAGAGGTAATAAGAGACAGACTGGGAGTCTTATCCAGGGCAATCTTATTTCAACATGATTATTTTTTCCAACGTGGCACCTTGTCTTCAATATATACCTTATTCTACTTTACCCTTTGGTTGAATGGGACTAGGAGACAAATGAGAAATTAGGAGCCTTCTATCAAAAAAAAAACAAACCTAGGATTCTCAGCTCAAAACTGTTGTTTACATAGTTATAACATAAATGAGCCACAAGGATGAAATATATAGCATGGAGAATATAGTTGATAATACTTTAATATCTTTGTACAGTGACAGATTGAAGAAGGAAATGGCAACCCACTCCAGTCCTCTTGCCTGGAAAATCCCATGGACGGAGGAGCCTGGTAGGCTACAGTCCATGGGGTCACAAACAGTCAGACACAGCTGGGCAACTTCACCTCACTCATTTCTTACTTTATCATTGGAGAAGGAAATGGTAACCCACTCCAGTATTCTTGCCTGGAGAATCCCATGGACAGAGGAGCCTGGCGGGCCATGTGAGCCATGGGGTCACAGAGGGTCAGACAGGACTGAAGTGACTAAGCAGCAACATGGTGACAGATGGTAACTAGAAATATTTTGAATTTTTTGTCATGTATAGAAATGTCGAGTTACTATGTTATGTACCTGAAACTAATATAGTGCCAATTACACTTCAATTTAAAAAAGAGCATTTCAGCTCTGGTACATATACACAATGGAGTATTACTCAGCCATTAAAAAGAATATATT